>VWYK01015290.1:0-10966 GCA_013399775.1 Semnornis frantzii | reverse complement strand
AATAAAGAAAAAGAAAAAGATGACTGTCTCAAAAATAATGCTCCCATGACTTCATTTACATTCTCATGATAAAGAAGATTTAGTAACAGTATCCTATACTGATCACTGGGTTTAAATAGGCTTTACTTAGGTCTTTCACACAAGAGAGAAAATTATCCTATGCAAACTCTCAAAGGCCACATGAATTGCCTGCGAGCTGCTTATATTACTGCACAGTGAATGTAGCCACTACCTTGTAACCTCACAATATTTCTTTGAAGAGATATCAATGCTTCAGCTGAATGCATCATAAGGCAACAAAATGCATGTCAAACTGGGCAGGAAAACACTTTATGACCCCAGAAAAGACATCTGATTCATCAAAAGTCCTTCTTTGTAGAATCTTGTTAAACATAAAGCTATTTACAAAGTAGTAAATCACACGTATTCTACAAAGACATGGTGATTTAGAAGACACTGAGGAATGAGCCAAAACAATAACTGTCATTCGGCAAAAGTAATGGGGAATTCAGATTAGTTTTTTTCAAATACTTCTGCAGACAGGCGAGGCTGTGAATACAATGTATTATATAAGATAGAATATAAGCAAAAGCCCTATGGATTTCAGAAAAGCAAACAGGGAAAGAGTGGACTGATCAAAAGTTTCTATCAGTTCCTAGTGCAGCTGGTTAAAGTGTGGTTCCTGGCAGCCCCCTCCATTTCTCTGCTGCATGTTAAAATGGCTCTTTCTGTTCAGACCAGGTTCTCACTTGTGTTTATAATCTATTAGCTCTGACCAAGTTCAGCAGAATTACTGTTCTTTTCCAGGGATGTAAACTTTGTGAATTGGCCACAGGGCAGCTTTCATGCTGAGGAGTATCTAGTCTATTCATGTACAAAGAGATACAGAGTAAACGGGCCATAAGACAGTCAACAGTCTGCACACATCTGAAGTTTACTGTGAGGTGTGCAAGTAGGGGTTAACATAACTTATGAAACTGTTCTAGTCTGACTCTTCGCTTGTCCTTGCCATTCCTCTAGAGCCTGGGATCCTGTTCAGAGCCTGTCTCTTTAAAAAATATCATATATATATATCTGTCTTTATGAACTAGGGCAACTTTCCCAGAGCATGGTTGGTGCTTTCCCAGACTTGTTTACGTGTTTGAGAAATTTGCATGAAACTCTCTCTCCACTGACCTAGGAATATATACCTCTTTTTTCCATCCTTTTTTGTTTGTTTGTTTGGAGTTTTTTTCTTTGTTTGGTTTTGGGTTGGGTTTGGCTTTTTTGTTGTTTTTTTGGTTGGTTGGTTGCTTTTGGTTTGTTCATTTGTTTGTTTGTAAGGTTCATTCTGGTTTGGGTTTGGGGTTTGTTTGCTTGCTTGTTTTAGCATTTACTGCTCTTCTAGCATCTAAGACATCCTGGTATAATTGTTTCTGGATTTCCAAGACCTCCCATCTGACACAAGGTGTTACCATTTAGGATAGGTGATATAGAAACGCTTAAAGGCTGAGGAGAATTGGATGGGAGTTTCAGTTATGATACTGTTACAGCTAATATACATTTGTAAATATTGGAGGAAAAATATAATACTGATAGGTTTTTTTCAGTGATTCTCTTCAGATCCAGTCTGAACAGGTTCCATCTAAAATGTGAAATGTATGTTCAAACTTAGCACAGCCTCAGAAAGAAAGAAAGTCTTACCTTCCATAATTATCTCATGTATAGTTACATAAATTCATTAGGAGCCTCCCTTGTTAACTTGAAAACTTCTGAGGTATTTACCTTTAGTCTCCCACGCATGCTCGGAAGTGGAAAAAAAGATGCTTATCTCCTTCCTACACCTCTCATTTAATGGGTTAGTTGGACTGGTACTTGAACTCTGTTAAAAGTCCCTTAAGAAGACTGAAATGTTAATTGTGGCCAGGACTTAGAACTAACCACATCTGATGCTATGGCAGCACTGGATGCATAATTGTTCAGTTGCTAGAATATTTACCTAGGAAGTGAGAGACCTAAAATTTAGTTCTTAATTATTCCAAGGAAGTAAACACACATCTCCAGCACACCAATGACTAGGTACTAAGCAACAGCATAACTTGGGGATCATATCCTCTGGGGAAGTTATACTGGGCACCCACAAGTGCCACGGATAGAAGAAGAGTAGATTGGAGATGTCCCTGTTGCAGCCCATGTGTCCACTCCCCAGTTTGGAAGGGTAGTTCTTGGCATCTACCACCCTCTTTCAACCCTGCTTTTATGACAATTTAGTATAAGAGACCTACATATTTCAAGGTACAGTTGCATAATACCAGTTCTGCCCTGACCACTGTTTTAGCCTCTGATGCAATCATTTTTCATCTGTCCTTAGTAGTATAGAAACAAGGAGACAAAATACCTAATGGTATAAGTAATTTCCACTGAATTCAGTGGCAGAGCTTCAGTTTCAGTGAGATCAACAATTAAATGATGAACTCAGACTCACAACATAAATTAAGGGCAAAACTGAGATTAAAATAGAGGAACCACTGGCAGGATTTGCACACAGGCAAACCAGTCATCCTGCTGGAGTCATAACTTCACTTAAGCAAAACTTTGATCAATTAAAAATTACACAGAACAACTGAGACTATCACAGACATATTTCTAAAGTTTCTTTAAAATAATTCCTGAATTTGACAGAGGTCACAGGCTTGAAACATGGGTAGGATGCTTTGAAAAGTGTCAAAGGTTCAATTAACACCTGTATTCTCCGAATACTATCTCTTTTGGTTTGTATATCATGGCTGACTGCAGCCATTTCATCTCATTAATGTAAGGTCTACATTACATTTGACCACTTGATATTTCTCCTCAGACAAGGAAGAGAATAACTTCGATTTTTTTTTTCACTGTGTCACTGGCAATTTTTATGGTTTGTAACTGGAAAAAAAACAAACAACATAAATGATAGATGGGATCCTCTTACCTGTTTTTGTAATTGTATTTTATATACTTTATATATACATATAACATATCTGGATCCAAGCACATAAAGAACTAAAGAAATATCAGCTGTACTGCTGTAACACAGTCTGCTCTCAGAAGCAAGCCCCCCATATACATAGGAACATAAGTAACACAAAACACCCAGGGTTGAGATAAGGAGGGTTTAATGAGATGATACAATATACAATTATCTTAGCCTGTTTCACAGAAAAGCAAAGTAAAAGCAGAGGCAGAGGTAGTAGCAGCAATAAAACGACTCACTCAAGCCTGCAGCCAGCTAAGTGGAAAACACCAACACTCCAAAAGCAGAAACTGGAAGTAGCAGCTGGAAACAGAAAGCCTCTTATGTTACAGTTTGAACTACAAGCTTCATGATGCTTTGTTCCAGCCAGCACTTTCAGTTTAAAACTGACTTAATGGCAGAATGGTAATGAATACTCATCAGAAGTGGTGAATTGGCGGGGACATTCACAATATGAGCATTCTTGATCACAGGACAGGGCAAAACTAGGACTGTGTTACTCTAGATGAAACTATTTTGCAGCTGGGTACCTTTGAGGGCCATTGAAGGTTCATGGAACCACAAGCTTAGCTGCAGAGTCACAGCTCCTGCATGGAGCAGGACTCCACATAACAAGCACATAACTTTGCTGTAAATGAAGCTGCAGCACTGGTGTGAGCGCTGACCTGTGAACATCTCAGCCATCACCACTGTGGCTGGGAAGCGAGGAGGCAGGGGTGGATGCACAAATCCTCATACAGTCTAAACCTAGTTATTTAGTATTAAATAGAGGAGACAAAACCCAGGATGCTTCTTTTCCATATGAGTGACTAACCACCAGACTCTAAAGCCAGGTTTCTGTGGTTCACTGACTTATGAAATTGCATGGTCCAACTCCAACGAAAAGTCAGTGAACACTTTGTGAGTCTTCTTGCTGCTCCCCTCATCATCCTTTGCCAGTGTGTGGTTGGGGGAAGGGGGGGCTCACATTTCCCTGAGACACAGCAGATATGAATGTGAACTCTTTCAGACTGAGAAGCTAAAATTAATTAAGTGCTTCCTTTGCAAGTGCTATAATCCCCAGGTTGTTATGTAAAAAAATCCTTGTTCAGTCAACAACTTTCAGAAGAAAAAAGTGAACCCTGCTCCACAACTTAAGGGAATGGTTTCAGGTATACACTGGAGGGAGAAGGGGAGTAAGTGGTAGATCTCAAATGAACAGAAGTACTTTTTGGCGAGATGCATTGAGCATCTCAGAGTTAAGTCACCTTAATATATATACTTTGACTTCTATAATGACTCTGTGAGATGTCTGCACAGTCTACAGGACCTGAGGTTCCATGTGTAGCATCTGCTTAACTGGGACAAGAAATTACCTGAGACTTTTGGACTTCTCTCTAAATTTTGGACTCAGAGCAGTAAAGTGTTCTAGTGTCTCATTTATAAATAACTACCTACTTTATTCGGTTGAACTCTGCCTTCTTCTAATGGATATCAAACACTGAAATTTTAGGGAATCAAGACAGAGATAAGATGAAGTTTCCACATTTTTACTTCATGAGGGATAGAGAAGGAGAAAACAAAACACAATGACATGAACTGGCTGTACCATTTTCCATGTAAAATCCTCCAACACAGAGGCCAGCTGAAGGAAGCAGGATGCACCACAATGATTCAGTGATTTCTAGATAGAAAGTCATGCTTGGACATTGTTCATAAACAGCATACTTTAAAAGCAGGTAGCCTGAAATAATGCTGAATAAATTGTAGGCTGCTTTTTTAATCAGGAAGATACGAATAGTAATTTTCTGCTCTTCCAGCTGACTCTTGAGAAGCATATCATAGTAGAAAAACATACTAGAATTGTGTTTTTTAAATGACTTTGCACTGCTAACTTGGAATACATTTTCTCAACAACTCTTCATCCTCAGAGTGTTGTTTGATGGTACACTAAAACCAGATTAAACATTTTCGGAACCTTGTTCTAAAAACATCTTGGTCACAAAATTTAAAACAAAACAAAATTAAAAAAACCCCACCTTTACTGTAGCCCAAACTCAATCTACTGCAAATTTGTTTAATAATAATGATAAGAATAATAACAACCTCAGGGTTCTTTTTATGCTGTCAGGCTTTAGGCAGGATCAGGTATGGTCTATCACCCCACTCTAAATTTGTGCCAGATCAAGTAGCATCTTGCTGCACCTGCTGCTGCCAGGAAGCCAGCACAGAAGCAGAAACTCAATATCATTTGTTTGTTGTGTGCTTTGGGTAATTCAGCATAGATGTGATCATTTGTCCGTACCTAATCTATATCATATTTATACTGCTAGGTCACCTGTTAAAGCAGAGAGATTCGGTAAAAGCTGTCGTGAAAGCAAAATCTTATTTGCCCAGGAAAAGGGAAAGGAGCCACTGCTGCCTGTAGGCAGAGAAGGACCAAAGAGTCAGTCTTCCCATGAGTGGATGTCATGACTGCCTGGCACGGCATGTTTGGCATGCAACTGACTACAATGCTAGCCCTGAGGATCTTGTCAGAATAGAAACTCAGGCCTTTGCCTTCAGAAATTACCCCTGGGAGACCACTGTGCAAAATGTCTGCATGGTTTGCCCTTCACATGTGTTTAGGTCTGTGGTATATGTTATTTCACTAATTCCAGCTCGAAATAACAATACGATCTCCCTCTCTTTAAAAAAAAAAGGCATAAATTGAGTGGGGGGAGAAAAAAATCCCCAACATTTTCATAGTTATAAACCCTCTGATCTTGACTGTGCACTGGAAGAATGAATGTGTTTCTCCTTATTCTACAGAGCTGGTTTTTGAAAAATTCTTTGGAGACTTGATCCATTTGTTCTGACAATTTCCATATTTTCACATCAGGCTTCTCACAGTGGTAGTACAGTAACTCATCTCCTTTGTCTTCTTTGTCCTCTCTCTATCTCTACACAAACATGTCCTAGGACCTTTTTATGATTATGAAGCCAATGCATTACTCCAGTACTCATGTGGTTTCTAATGTGGAACTTGGAAAGTGCCCTATACTGGCATGTTGCTGGATCTGTTCCCTTCCAGGTGAAGCAAACCAAAATGAGACAAGCTTCAATGCCCTACTGATGTGGATTCTGATCACTCCTGTATTCACAGAGAAAAATAATTCTGCAAAAAGTTGCTTGTGGCAAAATGAGCAGAGAAGGCATATTGAAGGGCATTAATGAAGCCAGTAAAAGTAACCTATCCAAAGAAAATAGATTTTTTTCCAGTGTGCTGTATTCATTGAGGTTAGTGGTTAAATACAGACAATTTGTATCAGAGTTTCCCCTTAATGGAAGCATTTGTGTGGATGATCTCTAGCTACTGTTAATAGGGATTTTGCAAGACCTAATTTTCAAAAAAGCAGCAATCTGTCTTATTGACACTAGTCTCGAAAGTTCACAAAATCAGGAGGTGTTGATTGTGATACAACCTAAATGGCATTCTTGATTTGTTATGTTTGTCTAGGCTGGAAGAGTAATGCATTACTGGAGAAACAGATATTATCTGCTGTTCCAAGCAGACAAATTGAGTTTATGACCTGAATATTCTGTAGATTAAGAAAATGAGCAACGATATGATCCTATCGCATGGTAGATATGATATTTAAAGGAAATACAAAACTGGAGAAATGTTATGGTTCTGATGTAATATAGTCATTAGCAGAGGCCAGATTGAACACAGGAGAGAGAGGTGAGGAGTCATGCAGACATCTGTTAGATTCCTAGGAATTAATTGCAGATACTCATGTTGAAGTATTCCTCTCTTCCTGTCAGGTGGGGTTGCCACCTCCCCATTCTTATCACAGTATTACAGTGCCTCCTCTCATGTGTTTCCCAGAGGACCAGCCTCTTAACTTGGGCTGCTGTTTAAAGCGTCGTGTTAAAGCCGTTCACTGCCCATACTGCCTTCAGTCAGATCCTTTCCTTTGCATACTTCTCATGTTTCGAGGATATCAACTCTGCTTTCCTTCCTTTCTACAGAAAAAAAAAAAAAAAAAAAAAAGCCAATAGGTAATTTGTCTGCAACGGCAATTATTTAATAGCAAGTGAAACTATTGATTTGAGAAAGGTAACAATGTAAATAAATCAAATAGTTTTTGGCAGGACACCACACAATATTATGAACAATAAACTAGAATGCTCATAATCCACAGGGCACAAAATAAACAGAAGATAAACCATCAGGTCTTGACATGCAACCATAAACATGAAGTATATGTTGAGTAAAGTCCCACATGTGCAATCTTTGACCTTGATTTTAATTTACATTTTATAAATTAATTAATTAAAGGGGAAAAGGAAGTGGGGGGAGAAGAAAAGAGATATCACTATGACTTGCTTTTAGCACAAATCTGAGTGCAGTGGTAAAAAAATGCAATGGCTGATTTACTGCATTGTTTTATTTTGATTGCTTAGGCATTACTTCTGACATCTTTAAAAGTAAAATCATGTGCTTAATCACAAAGGCTAACAACTGCTCTCCCAAGGCTAGCAGAGAGGAACCAAGAGGAGGGGACTTGTTACAGGATCTCAGAGTCCCTGGTAGATTAGACTTCCCGAAGTGATGATGGCACCAAAAAGGATAATGGAGCTCATTGACATAAACAAGCAGATAAGAGTTTGAGGTGGGAATATTCCTCAGTGGTATGCTACAGTTGCATCACAGCTATCTGACTTGAAGCAGGAATGAATATAGAGCAAATCAGTTGCCTTTGTTATGTATGAGGTCAGATGAACAGTCCCTTCTGGTATTGCAGTCTATTAATTTATGTATGGGTGAAAACAAAAAATACCCTCACTAAAGCTTTGTTCATTGCAAGAGAATCAGTGGAACATACAAGGAATAGTAATTACGGTTTTTTTATTACTCCAGCAAGAAAAATGCAAACAAATTTCAGCAATTTTTCAGATAACACAAGGTTGAAAACTTCAAAATGACAACTTTTAAAGCTTTGCTTTCCCTTCCCCACTCCCCTTCCCCAGTGAATGGTGAATGCTTGGGGGTTTAGCTTCATTTCTAGTCCTTCCCCATCTCCCCCTTTCTCTCTTTGTTATTCTCAGCAATTCATCCGTTTTGAAAACATTACAGAGTAGTTCAAGGAAAACGGAAGGTCTGGGCTCTGGCAGGCCCTGGCCGGTTCCCCAAGTATTGCTGCGAGCAGCCCTGTCTCTCACCAGCTGCCAAAACCCACACTAGGGAATGGCAGGCAGGCAGCAGCTAGAGACCCACAGCCCTAGTAACACTTTCTCCCTCCCCTCTGTACCCTCTCTGTCGGTGGTCAGGGAGAGCTTAGCTTAGGAGCAGCTCTTGCAGTCCACCACCACCTGCACTTTTCCCTAAGGAAGAAAGATCTGGAAATTTTATGGGGTGATTCAAAGTAGCCAGAGAAGTTTGGAAAATTTAGGCATTCACATTGCTCTCCTTTTCAGTGAAGTGTTGCACAGCAAACACAAAATGTCTTGAACGGGGGGGGGGGAGAAGAACCTTGCAGATGACTATAGAGTAAAATCCAGACCACCTGATGAGATGATCAACAATTACTTAAATGATTGTTACAAACTAGCATTGTCATGTTCTCAGGGATTACAAATAAAAATAAAAATTGCAGAGTTGTCTTTATACAGTTTGCTGATATTCACTATGGAAAGTTTTCTTTAGAGCTGTTCCAGGGAGCAGGCTGAGAGGAACGCAGAGCACATCATCAGACACACTTAGGAGTAGTTTTATCAGCAGCTGGATTATGAATCTGACAGAAAAATCACTCCAATCCTTTCAAATTACTGTGTAATTAATAAAATACCAACCAGTTAAACAGAGAAAAGGTATCACAGAAAGAATTTTTTTGAACTAGTACAATGTGGCATTGAGGAATTTGGAAGGTGTTTTATATGGATTTTTGTGGTTTTTCACTGGGTGGCCAAAGTACACTACATTAATTTTAAGTCTGCACTTACAGACTGAAGCAGAGTGGAGAGTAAACAATTAGGTTTGTTTGCTCTCTGAATTGTGATATTCTGGGCCCTTTATTTATATAAAGGTATGTTGATCGTATTTTACTCTTTGGCAGCACCTATCAAGCCAAGATCTCAAATGCTTCACAGCAACTGATCAGCAAAACTCATAGATCCTTCTTCCCTCTTTAAGCCAGATACCCTAACACTGAAAATGAAAATACTTGATATATACTAATGAAAACAAGAAACGAACAAACAAGAACAAAAAAAATTAAGAAGTCTTACAAAATAAGAATCTTTTCCTGTTATAGGTTAGTGTTAGGAATCTTATTTGTACACAAAGGAATAAAATGGTAAAGAAGTTGTAGGGGCCTTCTAGTATCTGAATGGGGGTGATGGGAAGGCTGAGGAGGGACTATTTACAATGTCTTGTAATGACAGGATGAGGAGTAATGGGTTTAAACTGGAAGAGGGAAGATTTAGACTAGACGTTAGGAAGAAGTTCTTTACAGTGAGAGTGGTGAGACAATGGCACAGGTTGCCCAGGAAGGTTGTGAATGCTCCCTCCCTGGAGGTGTTCAAGGTCAGGTTGGATGAAGCCTTGAGCTACCTGTTCTAGTGGGAGATGTCTCTGCCTATGGCAGGAGGTTGGAACTAGATGATCTTTGAGGTCCCTTTCAACCTAAACCATTCTATGATTCTAAGTTGATAGTCACTTCCAGTTAGTAGCAATGCCACATACAAAAGCTACAACCACTCTGGCAGTAATCACAACAGGACCTGGATTTTAAGAGATGCACAGTACCTAGCAACTCCTGTGCTTCTTGAAGTAAATGACCAAATAAAACCAACAGGATCAATAGTTTATATAAAAAGCTGTCTCCTAGTTCCCTTCTTTAGCTTCCAGACAAGGTTCTTCTCAGTCAGAGATTGCAGGATATGAAAGGTTTGTTTCTGCTGTGATGGTAATGGGGAAATGTGGTAAGGAAAAGCTGAGAGAGAGCATATGCTGCTCTAGGCAATGCTAATGAGAAGGCCACTCATTAGCACAGTAGCCTACCCTGTCATCAATCTGCCCCTGATTTGTTAATGTTTGCTAATATGTAGTTTACTGTAATAAATTAGAATAAATTGTTCTAGCTAAATTGCCTGTGAAGCTACAGTCTCCCTTTGAAAGACTGGAGCTGCCTACTTGGTTTGGTTTGTTCTGCTCTGCTCTGTGCGGCTCCTTATGCCCCCAGCCCCAGTTCTTGCACCCAGGAGATCTAAGCAAAATGAAGTCACAACCATTGAGTTTCGCTTCACTTCATGCTGAAATCATGCAAAACCAGACACTTTATTTTTAGATAAGGTAATGAATTGTTACCCAAATGCAATTTCTAAGAAGGTTCCAGCCAATCTAAGCTGAGATCTGAAGTGCATGGGTTCAGACCAAGCTAAGCAAATACTGATCACAAGTACTTCAAGCTCTTTTACCAGTGAGTAAATTGCTAATAATTATTTGCCATTAACACTGTTGAGCACACGGAACCTAGCTAGATACACAGGAAAAATGCACAGTTGCTCCTTAAGCTGTTTTTCCTAAGGCGAAGTTCTACATAGTGGACAATAGTAAAATGAAGGGAAAACTACTTTTTGCAACTGGCTATGAATTCTCTTACACCATTGACACTTAAGTGGTGCACATGAGCCTGTTCAAGAAGGCAAACAAGAAGAAAATCCGTCTTCTTTTTTTTTTTTTTCCAAAGGTTTGACATGCTGCTGGCCCAGAAAGCTGAACCAATTCATTTAAGAAACAACTCATTCAAGCCAGCCAAAATGCCAGAGATTATGCAAGAGAAGCATACATATGTAGTATAAGTTGAGGAATAACAGGACTTTCTGTAAAGCAAAACTGAGCCCTCAAAAATTCAACATATATTTATACAGTTTGTAATCACCAACTTACTTATTTTTAAAATCATTAACAGAACCTAGATCACAGAGGCATAGAACTGTTGAGATTGGAAG
>VWYK01015273.1:0-11294 GCA_013399775.1 Semnornis frantzii | reverse complement strand
GTCTGTTACAGTAACATTCCCATTCTGGGTTGAATGTGTCTACCAGACTCAGCACAAGGACCAAGGAAAGGGAGGAAAAGGTAACTACATTATACTGGAAAAGAACAGAACTGCCAACACAACAGTTGTGGGTGGCCTTTCAGGTCATTTCAGGGGCTGGAGCAGTGGAATGTCCCACTGCTTCTTCAGAAATATCCCTCTCACGTCCCCTGCAGAGGACAATGTCAAGCTGATGTCAGCAGTGGGGCATGCAGGGGTTTGTTTTACACTGCAAGGAAAGGGCATTTATTACCCCTTTTAGCTGACAAAGCAAAGCTAGAGGGCCCTCATCAGCCAGGCCTAAAAGCTTCCACGTCCCTTACTTGTGGACTAATAATGACATCCACTTGACCATGGAGAGGAAGAATGTGTGTGCTTGACATCTCAGTCTGATGAGCCTTCCCTGACAACCATTTGGGTTTTTTGTAGCTCTCTCCAACAGCCTTAGTGTGAATTACCGCAATGTAGTATTTCTTTAGGCAAAATGCATGTTAGTAAAGACTCTTGGGTCAAGTAGATGGGTGATGTATATGAGAACAAGTAAACAGTACTTGGCTGTATATTTTGGAGACTGGGGAGAAAAGGGAATTGAAGGGGCAAGTAAATCACCAGGAACATGAAAGAACATATCCATTAGACACCTTAAGGGTTCTAAAATAAGGTTTGAATCATTGACTGAAATTCCCTTTGTGCACATGAAACATTCTGTCACTGGTTTATCTGTCAAAGACAGCCTAAGCAGAGTATCCCAAGGTTTCAGTTGCTTGTAAATTCACCCAGTTTAATGATGAGCTCAAGACAGCTGTCTCCTTACAAAAGAAACAGTTGTCTTGAAGCTGCTGTACACATGTAGCAAGCACAGAAAGTGTATAGGACACAATTATTTTTAATAAATGTAAATCATACCTCTTTTTAGCCTCTCCATCGCACTTTTACTGCCAGCATATGTGGGTCTAATCTCTTTTCCTAATTCTTCTATGATAGCTAGAAGTTCTGCATATTTGCTCTGTGGTACTTGACTGCTGCTGGTACCCTGCAGTTGCAAGTAGATTAATCTCAAATACTGCTCAAAACAAAGCAATTACAACAAAAAGCAACTAGAAAACAATGGAGGACTAGAACGAGCTCAGGAAGCTGCTTTTGTAAAAAATCAAATGTCAGGTTCATTATATAAACTTGATTTTGTGATTGGACACAATGGTACAGGCCCTTCAAAAACTGGGATCAACTGGGAGAATGCATCTGCAAGACTGGGGCCTTAGGTGGAGCAGAAGTATAGAGTCCTGCAAGAAAGCTAACTGGGAACTGCTTAATTGAATTCCACTTCTGCTTTTTCTGTGTTTGGTTGTATCTTATGGAGAAGTTAACTAGGCAGGGAAAGTGAAAAGCAAATAAAACAAACTTGTCCAGATCATAAGGAAATCTTAATAGGTCAAATATATTTCACAGAAAGCTGACTACCAGATCCCTGAAACAGCCCATGGACTGTCTGAGACACACTTCATCAGACTAAATGTTAGAGCTTAAATTTGTCAAGGGAGAACAGTATAAAAATACTATTTTTTTTAACAAATTGTTTTAAAATGTGTTAGAGCCCTTATTATCAGAACATCAGACATGTTTCACTGTGACTCAGATGGGCCGGGACTAACAGTTAATTAGTAACCAATCTCACTCAGCACTGCTTAGCCTAATTTGATCCCACCACATGTGCGATGAATCAGCCTGCCATTTGGGTTTGATTTCAGATCTTGGTGGGAGGGAGGAATACCTCAGATTACAGCCACAATCCACACTACTATGCAAAGGCAAGGTCAGTGATCTGATTAAAGAAGAACAACAAGCAGAGCTGTACCTGCATCCCTTGTGTATAGCCTAGAGATGGGGGTCCATAGTCATTTATAAGCTGTCGATATTGTGCAGATGTTGCCATACTTGTGGAAGGAGGGTGAACATTCCCAGCTGTAGAGAGAAAGGAGAAAAAAAATCTGTTATGCTCTAAAGATTAATTAGTCTGTTACATTGGGATATACTGTAATCAATTCTTTCTAAAGCTGTGACCTCTCACCTTTGTCTAAACTTACTAATGACTTTTCAGAATCACTCTATTTGCTAGGAAGAGAATGGTTAAATAAGTGTTTGTTTGGTGTACATTTGAAAATAGCACTGCTTGCAACATTACCACTGTAAATTGTTTGCCTAAAAGTGAAAGAGTGCAGCATGACAGGTTGTTCTGCCTAGGCAAACTGTAAATATTAAGGAGCCCTATTTTTGCCTATATACATTCCACATAGATGAGTCTTGTGTACTGTGCTATTTTTACTTTTTCAGTGCAAGTTATCTGAAAGTAATTTTGCAACTCAAAGTGTCATCACATGGTCAATGCAATTTACCCTCAGTACTATTTTCAGCCAATGCCAAAAGTGCTCTTAGGGAGCAGTCAATTGAGGTATATCAGATCTGCTGTTCGTCTGAGATCAGAGGTGATGAGTGCTACTATTATTCCTCTTTGTGTGATATCAAGTATTTTTAGTCAGTCAAATCATGCTGGTTTAGGTAAACCAAAGGAAAGACAACATCACCTTAGGTTATGGCTACTTTATAAAAAGTTATAAAAGATTATATTCAGATCTACAGGGGTTTGAGTCAGCTTGGAGTTACAGACACAGACTCTAATTGATGAACTGCTCCAGAAATGAACAATCAAAACACTTCTTCCCCCTCGCCCCACAACAGTAAGAATTTGTGTTTGAGAATAAAAAACATTTCTGATTGTTTTCAGAGGACTTAATTCCTAGGAGTGCTAGAGCACCTGCTGATTCTAGACTGTACACTCAGGGAGCATTACACTATTCCACTTGCTCACTCTTGCAGCTGAAGTAAGTACTGCTGCATCCACTCCTGTTGTTTCTTTGCCTGTAGGCACAGACACAGACTGCCTGCTGTCTGGAAAAATCTTCCCCCTTACTAACAACTTTGCTGAAAATTCCCAACTGTCTTTCATTTGAGGAACAGATCTCATTTATCAGCCTTCATTTAAATCTAAATTAAACTGATGTAAAAGTCAGTGGGGCTCAGAACTATGTAAATCTTTAGCTTTGCTTCAAAGTTGCAAATTATTTCATTCATGTGTCCCCTCACTACAAAGAGCCAGCAGTTACACTGTAAAAAGCACTGCTGCACACAATGAAACAGACTCCTGTCTTAAGCTGGGAATCTTCCCACTTCAGAATTAATCACAGAATCACTGTGGTGTTGCCTTCATTAGAAGAAGAGAGCATGTTTTTAATATTTACTAGTTACCCAGATATGAAATCATAAGAAGGCAAATGGGGCTTGGTTGCTAAATCATCTTAAGAAAAAGCAAAGTTTTTCTTTAAATAAGCTGTTAAATTTTATGGCACTACAGTCTGCATCTCCATCTCAAAGGTTTCACATGGAGCAAACTGTCACATTTTGCTACAGCATGGAAAACCCCAAACCCCTGAACAACACACAGAGTACTGTAAAGGAGCACTACAGTTTGTCAGTTGTTCTCTCAATTAGTTCTTCACATTATCAGCTCAAAATGCCAACACAGTTGTGAGATTTCTGTATGTACAAGCCAGTCAAGGTTTCAGGTCCAGGTGGCTGAATTTCAAGTTACCAAACATGACACAACAGCAAATCAAGTCCTCCAAGGACTTTAAAATGCTTCAAAAATATTAATGAGCCCCTTGTGCTGCAAGGTAAGAAGGTTTAATTACTTCAATTAAGCCAAGAAAAACAATTTTTCCTCATGTACAATAAAACAAAAGAGCCATCCTGCAAAGACTTGTTCCTGAACTGTTAGTGCAAGCAGTCACAGACAAGACTTGGGAGCTCCAAATTGGTTCAGAATTAGCCAAAGACTTTGATGACCAGGCTCATGAGTCCTGCTCACTGAGAAAACCTTAGCTGCAGCCCATGCTAAACAAAACAAAAGAAAACAAAAAATAAAAACAAAACAAAACGAAAAATAAAAACAAAAAAAAACCCACCCCAACAACAACAACAAAAAATCACCACTATGTCAGTTAATGCTATCATAGTCACAGATAAATTTGTGATGGTTGCAGATTCTGTTGACTGAAGCACTGACACGTGCTTGCTCTGTAGGAAACAACAGGCCAGGGTATGTCTAGATAAGGAAGAAACTCTCCCAGAAATGTGATGTGCCAAGACAAAGCAGAGAATCCGGGGGCTGTCAGAGAAAGTTTCACAGATGTGAAAGCCAGCAGCGTGCGGGAGTTGCAGTGGACAGGAGTTGCTCTCAGCACGGGGCCTGGAACCCAGCAGTGACTCAGTCAACACTGAATGACAAAAACAAACAAGAACTTTCAGTAAGCAACTCTGAGTAAGAAGCTGCCGTCGGAGCGGGAGCATCACTCCCGATTGGAATTAGCAGTCAGATCAGTAGAGCTCCGTCGCTTCGGCAGCCAAGGGTGCTGTATTGTCTCCCGTACCCACCACATATGCAGAGCTGTGCTGCAGACACTAGAGGCCATCGCTGAGTACGGCATGCCCTGCCAAATGACAGATCGTGGTAACCATGGTGAGTTTACCCGTTTCTTTGCAGTCTGCATCAAAAATGTAATAAGACATAATGCCATGCGCCGACCACTTTATCAGCAGCAGCAGGCCCAGAGAACAAAGAAAAGGATTTGACTTGGCTATGGTACCAGCCTCTGTACACCCATGTCAGAAGTTGTGCCAGTCAAACTCAGATGGAGGGGGGGAAAGAATGAAAAATCCTTGATTTCACCTCAATTTAAGATGATGCAATCATGAAAATGAAATTAATTGTGGGATATTAGTATCTCACAGGGTAATGGACCTTGAGCTTTTTGACCCATCACTTTGTATGTTAATCTCGAGGGGAGGCCCTGGGTCTTGGATGACTCTTACTCAATTAACTCAAAATGCATCTGCATGTCTGAACATCCTGTATATTTCAGATTTTAAAAAATAGAAAACAACAACAACAACGAAAATCACCAGCTATTGCTGTTATAGTTAGCAAGAAAAATTAGGCCAGGAAGTCAATATTCAGTCAAAAATCAGTGTGACAATTAGGTATTCACTNAATAAAAAGGATCTAAATCGAGGTTTATTCTCTCATGTTAAAATGACAATGGAGACAAGACAGTTAAGAACTGACAGAATCGAATAGGGAGTGTGCTTGGTACTGAAATTAAGTGGCACCCTGTATCATAGCCCAAACTGTCTTAGTGCTTGCTGCTGTTTAAAAACAAAATTAATATACACACTTTCATCCCTCCACTTTCCTAATTAAATGTACACAAAACCTTTTTATAGACCCATTTATTCTTGTGACAGTCTTTTATTTCTGTATTCAAACAGAAGACTGGCAGAAGCATTTTCCCCACAAAAATATAGTTATTTTCTTGTTAATCAATATTAATCTTCATTAATTGAGTGGGGGGCATGTAGCAATACAGCAAACTGAAATGAGATTTTTGTGTCAAAGTCTCTTCCTTCCATCAGTCTCTCTGAGCCTATATTGACACAGGAGAGACAAAGGATCTAGAATCAATCTTTGTTTGCCTAAACTCCCACTGACCAGGAATTTTCCCATGAATTTCTGATAGGTTTGTAAGGAATCCCTTCAGGTCCTTGGCTGTCTCCAAACCTGATCAGTAATACCAATCTGCTGCTCATATTTTAATTCCTAATTCTATTACTGCTGGTTGCTGGAAAAATAACAGGAAAAGCAGCTTACTGTGCACCCTGGAGGAAGTGGAATCAGGAATCCTGGAGTACTCTTCCCTGATCTGATCCCATTAGATGCTATGGCATCTACACAGCCCAGCTGCTGTTTTACTCTCACAAACAGCAAAGTAAAATCAGGAATAGTTACTTAACTCACCAAGTTACTCCTGTAGAACTGATGTAGACAAGTCAAGAGCTCTATTGAATACATGTTCCTCTTCTGCCCTGTACTTTGTAAGGTTCTGTCAAACTGCATAGACAAATTACTGCCATTTTACAAACTCTTCGTGCACACAAACATGAGAGCTTGCAAGAACCAATACCTGTAGCCTGGAGTTTATGGAAGGTAAAATCTGTGGAATCTCACTACTTCTACCTTTGTTCCATAGTCTCTTCAAACTGAGCTTGCCATTTAGATGGCTAGTAGTCATCACCTCTTCATATACACCCCAGTGCTGGAAGTAACTGTCACTGCCACACAACTAGAGGACATTCTTCATCTCCTCAAGATGACAGCAGTTTGATTCCTGATGGCATGAAGCATGAGAGAACCAGGCTGGAATATTTTAAGTGTGAGGATGTGACTTCAGCTGTTGTAAATCAGACAACTTTGCAATCAAACACATGAGAAAAGTTCATGCAAGTTTCTCTGCCAATCTACATTGCAAGGCAAGTACCTTCCAGCACAGGGGAGAGGTAACAGCTTCAACTAGCATGGCCATTTCTGCAGCGAGTATCTGAACGCAGCCTGAATCGCAGTTGTAGTGTTTTGGCTAACCACAAGAATATTTGATTCCTTAGCCCTTGATTCACTCTGGTTTAACCTCAAAAAGAACTCCTTGCTATCCATGAGACACCACATGCATGTCTATACAAGCAGATCTACTGCACAGCCAAGCCACACACTGAACTCCATGAGTTGCCAACCCAGAGCGAGCACAGGCAGCCCCCATTTCCCCCCAGCCTTCCAATAAATTTCTTAATTTAAAATAATGGACCTTGTTCTCATTTGCACAAAACTTTCCTTATAGGTCTGCCTGTGAAAGTTTTATTTTCACCCACTATTTCCCTCTTAAACAGCTCTTGTGGTAGAAACAGACCTTTCTTTGAATAAAACTATTTCCTTTTAAAAAAATCCAGTGCGCACACACATAAATATGTTCTCAAGAACTAGGACATTCTTTATTGTAGCAGCCAGAGGCCTTGCTCTTTTGATCTGCCACACTCTGGGCCTTTCCTCTAGTACCCTCATTCTATTTAATCTTGCGATGTGGATAACGGTCATGTTTTATGGCTCCTCTTCCTACTTCCTACCCTTTTTTTTTTCTTTTAAAGCAGAAAAACAAGAGTCATTTGAACTCCCCACCATCCTTCTTTCCTAGCTTAAGACAGGCTATTTCTACACCAGCAAGTTATGAGGTGAAAGGAAAGGATCAAAATATGAAAGTATTTGGTACACGTACACCACATGTATCTGAGGCGAGGGCATATGCCTTAAGATTAGATTTTAATCTGGTCCCCCAGACCAAGGTATTATGGGCATGGTTCAAAGCTGTCCAATCTTTGTTTTGCACCCTTGAATTCCCATAAAAAGTGTAAAGTAAGCATCGGTGCTGCACAACTACATCAGAGCTTCTAGTTTACTTTCATCCGAAATTTAGCATGAACCAAAATCACCCTGCAACTCAGCCAGCATGTGATGGCTGGGGATAATGAGATTCACTGACTGTGAAAACCATACCAGTACTCTGAAGCTAAACATGCAGGTAGACAAAGCCAAAAATGCCAGTTTCCTAAATGTCCAAACAAGTCCACTTGAAATTTGCTAACTCTGAAACATGTTTAGTGTGCTTATTTTGAGATTATTTTTCACTTCACATGGACTTCGGGAGATCAGAGAACCAGTTTGAAGCAGGGCAGGGAGTATATTTCCTGAAATTATCCCCTCTGCTAAGGCACAAACACTTAACTCTTTGCTCTGCCTACAAACAGTATTCTTTCCAGTCCTCCAACTCCAAAAACAATTTCTCAATATGGACAACACCAAACATGAGCTGTTTCTGTAAAGGAAGACAAGCAAGCCATTTGCTCATGCAAGCCTGCACTGCAGTCTTAATATAAAGAACGGTCTGGGGTGCTTATATCATTTCTCAGAACTGAATGAAATTGGTCTCTCCAGTTGCAAGTTGCTGCCTCAGTTAGGGAAATTCTGTTTCATCTCTCAGTGAGAATTTGCACTTTTCACCAAGAAACTTCTGGTTCCTGTGAGGTGTGGCAGGTGCACTGACAGACTCCTGGTTCTCAGCAACAGCGGTACCTGTTGTACAGGTCACCACTTGTTCATGTGGCGCCAAGACTCAGCTCCTTCTCTTGTCACAGTCTGCTGGAATTTGTTTTCTTATACTTTATTACAGAAACAAGTTGGTTTATTTTCTTGAAGCCTGCTATTCCTGCAAGAATTAGAACATAAACAAGGAAAATCTTAAGCTGTTTCTGCTTGCTTCCATGTCTCGAAACTACTTTTCTTTGACCTGTACATAAGCTGAACAAAATAGCAATGCTGGTGAACCTCCACAGAGCCATAAAACTCATGGAAAGAAGGGAAAAGACAAACTACAGACCAGTTCACAGCTGGTGTAAATCTCTCTGGTTCTGCTGAAGTCAATGGAGATCCTCTGCTCCAGCTCAGCTCAGCAGCTGGCTCTTGCAGAGAAAGAGAGTTAAACAATATGAAGCACAAGACAGTTTGAGGAGGAAATTACTTTGCAGGATTCAGTATGATAAGCAAGAAAATGCAGACTGACAGCCTGGAGTGAGTGCTACATGCAGGTCAAATTCCCAGAGCACAGCCCCTCCAAGAAGGAGACTGGTAGCTTGGACAAAACCCTGGGCCAAGTGTCACCTGGGCAAAGAAGAAGAGGAACAGGCACCAAATTCTGCTGTGACAACAGATTCTCCTTCCCTCTGCCTGGCGTAAGGCAGAGGAGTCAGCACCCGGATGCTTCCAGCATCCTGAGTCACTTGTGGAGCAGCTGTATTTTCCTCACCCACAGTCATCCCCAGGTCTGCTGACAACCCACAGAAGCTTCCTCCCTATATTTCTCCCCCACTCCCCAAGCAGCTCCTCTCCCTCAGAACTTCAGGTTTCTGAGTCCCAAACATTTTTCCATGCAAAGAACAGAAGACAGTCACCCACCAACCGCAACTGCTTCACCTCACCCCTCCCCTGAGAGCAGTTTTAAATACGGTTTTGCAGACTAGCCACTCTCAGCCTAAACTTGAGAGGAGTTAGCTCTGCAGCAACGATGCAGCTTCAGAGCTGAGTCGACACTGTTTCCAAATACCAGAAGCCCTGCACTGCAGGGAAGCAGCATTACCTCCCAGAGGAAAATCCCCGTGAGATCCACAGCTGGCCAGAGCCCTCCGTCGGCCGAGACCAAAATATTCAGCATTCATACAGAGAGGCTTCTGCAGGGCTGATTTCAGGCCAAAAGGGACAGATTTCCTGTTTTCCTCTCCGCTGCAGGACAGGGCAGGAGGGGTGGTCCTTCACCCTCAGGTTTGGAAGCAAACCTAGGATTTATCCTGCTGTCTGGGGGGCATTTAATTTAAGCACAATAGAGAAGCAATCTCCTTCAAGTCAGAATTAAGCTCCAGAAAGGAGGGGGCCATTTGCAGTCATATCACTCTGAATGCGATATGTGCAACTGCAAGGACTGCTTTGTCTAACTCCCTTGGCCTTAGGCCACGGTGCTGGCAATACCACTAGCTAGAGGAAGAGCTGGTGCGTGAGGATAATGGCAGAAGACAGGGAGGAAAGAGAGAGCCCATTTTGGATTCAGGGGAGGGCGTTCTTTCATTGAAAAGATTCTGGGGGTGTTGAGGATGATCCGAACTCAGAAGAGAGGACAACTTAGACAGGAATAGTTCCAACATGACATCAAACTGCTGCTAACTTGCCATTACGAGGGGAACCGGAGGGTGGGGAGGGAAAGATAAAAAACTGCATTAAAGAATTTAAACGCCGGATCGCAGCTGGAGCGTTCGAGAGCACATAGGCACGGCAGCGAGAGGACTGGAGACAGAAAACTTCAGCACTCAGCTAGCATTGTGAGCGGCATGTCTGACCCAGGATTCTGTAGCTCTCGCTAGCAAAGCAGCCAGACTCGGATCCCCCCCATAGCATGACCTAATCCCCACCCCTCACCCACCACTGCAAAATACCACCTTTGTTTTCCCTGCAATTTTACGGCCGTTCCGGAGAGCAAGGCACAGGTTCTCGTGGGAGCCGACAAGAGAACGGTTTCCCTCGCTGGGCTTTGTTTTGTTTCTTTCTTTTTTTTCTTTTTTCCCTCCGGTGACACTTCTGCTTTTTGTCAAAAAATCCTTAGCACATCCCCGACTTCCTGACCCCTCTGCAGAGCAGCGCTGGGGCCCACGGTGCTCCACACACACAAACCAGCCCCACCGAGCTCTGATCCACGCAGGATCGAAGTGTCTGAGGCACAGGGACCTCGGTTCATCCACCGGCTTGCAGTGAAATAAGACTGCTGCTCTCCCGTTAGCTAGGATAGAGGTGCATCTTGCTCATCCCTCTCTTTCATCGATCTCCCAGGATTTCAACCAGAAACGGAGCTCCAAAAATCAGCCAGGGAAATATCCCTCCCTCCTAAACCCAACTGCAAAAGTTTCCCTTCTCAAANTCTGTTTTCCAAAGCAGTTGCCTCATAAAAAAAAAAAAAAAAAAAAAAAAAATCCAGCCAGATTTCTGGCTGCGGATGATTTGATGCCGACCTCGCAAACTGGAGCTGTGGAGAAGGGAGGGAGGAATATTAGTTTTAAGTCAAAACCAACTGCTCCATCTTGGTTGTTTAATACGCAGATTATTAGCGAGATCCCTTCCAAATATCCCACAGCGAAGCTATTGCCGCTGCGGCTTTGTTCAAACTACACCGATTAACACAGCCCCTGCGACAGGGACCCACTTTTACAGCAAACACCTCGGCACGAGAGCGAACACCCGCCGGATGCTACCTTCGGAAATTCGGGGGAAGAAGTAAAAAAACCAAACCAAACCAAACAAAACAAAAACAAAACAAACAAACAAACAAATAAAACACCCAACCAAAACGGAGGAATGTAATAGTAAAATAAGAAAAAAGTTAATGCCATCAAGGAAACTTTTTAGAGAGGGAAGTTGGAAAGACTCCTGTACAGATGCAAGAAACAAGAATGTTTTTTTAAATGGGCTTTTATACAAAAATAAAGAACAACTGCTGCTCCCCATTCCTAAAATCCAGCGAGAGGGCTCGTCCGCCCGGGCTGCTCCGCGGAGACGGGAGGGAGAAGGGACGCAAGGTTCCCCTGAGGCGCTGGCGCACCCCGTCCGGCGGCGGAGCGGCTGGGGTCAGGGTCCCGGTCGCCTCATCGGCCTGAGGAGCGCGGCCCGGGGCGGCCTCTTCGCCTGAGGAGAGCGGCTCGGTGGCCGCGCGCGGGAGGCGAGG
>VWYK01015251.1:1458-13006 GCA_013399775.1 Semnornis frantzii | reverse complement strand
ATGATCTCTGTGACATTTGCTGTTCTGGAATAGCTGCAGCCGAGCCATATATTGCCAATAAAAGTTTCCTGGGGACACTTACTGAAGCTTCACTGTCATCACTGAACCATGACACAATGACCTGTGAGCCCAACAAGACATGTGCTTCCAGAGATGGAAAAAGAGTGATCCACAGCTAAACATAGAGTACCCAAAGCATTCCAGTGCTATTTCATGTGCAAGAAGTAGTTACCAATATCATCAGTTCTTCATGGCTTAATTAAAACACTGTATTTACCTGGTTTGACTATATGTCTTCAAAAAGATGGAATAAAGGAGGGAGTTAGCAGTAGGTAGAGTTTAAACAAGATCTGAAACACATTTAAAGTGGCCTAATTCTGCTGTCACTGAACACTGCTGGCTTTTATGGCTGTGGAATGTGACCCATTCTGAATGTTTCTGAAGACTCATTCACTCAAATTATGGATTTAATTTATAAAGGCATTCAAAGAAATAAAGTTATGCCTAGTCAGCAGAGTATTTGATTTTAAATTAGAATTTCATTTTAATCAGAAGCTTTGATCACAGTTAAGATCTATATTGGTTTCATTGAGTTCAATAAAAAGCAAGTAGTCACAGCCACTTATATGAGGACAAAAACACAGCCATGGCAGATAAGGGTGTCATTCACTTTAGCCAAAAACTAAGTTCGTGATTAGATTACAAATTTATCATCGACTCACAGAATNAAGGCAGCTACAAGGTCTCCACAGAGTTTTCTCCAGGCTGAAGAACTCCAACTCTCTCAGTCTGTCTTCATATCAGAGGTGCTCCAGCCCTCTGATCACTTTCATGGCCCTCCTCTGGACCCATTGCAACAGTTTCATGTCATTCTTGTGGCAGAATTTAGGCAGAAGGAGACATAATTGAAAATTCCTTTTTAACTTCACATCCAGTTTCCCAACTAATCATAAAAGCATCCCAGACTAGGCTCAAGGTGGCAGGGGCAGTGATTATATCCCTGCCAAGTGCTTTTATAAATTTGGCCTGCTTAAACTATTCAGTGCCTGTCTCTAGTATCCCCACCAATGAGTCAGTTGTCTTTATACAAAACAAAATCTGCAAATGCTGAGAGAGAAAACAGACACACAGACATACACAGACTCTGGGTTGTATAACTCTGGCTAAAGCTTCTTTAAAGTATTGGTTTTCTTCATCACAAGTCAAAACAAGCAACTTCCAATTTCTAAAACATTTGCTAGACAGCTATTTGCTAATTCATTGAATTGTTTTAGCAATATAACATCAAAGGGAAATTAGGTCTTGACAACATGGATGCTTTCCCCTTTTCTAGTCTATTGGTTATTTTATTGAAAATTCTCAATATAAAGGCCAAACAATGACTATCAGTGCAAGAAGCATTTCCCTGATCTAGCTGGGTCTGTAGTGGAGTTACTATTAATTTCTGATTCAAATCTAGGAGGCTTGACTCTCTTCTTGTGACCATTTTGTATATATGTAAAACTCTATGGGCTGCAACTCAGTCACTCTTGATTTGACAAGATCTAAGAAAGGTAGGAACCAAGCCAGATTTACACTAAAATACCTGAGTCCCCCCTGCATGGAGCTTATGAAGCACATTTGTAGATGGTTAAAGAAGCTTAGTAAAATTATTTGCCTCCCAGTATATATGCTGGTGTCCAGAGTACTGGTAAAGCTTGTAAATTGGGTAAACTTAACACCAGTGCACAAGGGCAGTACACTAAAGGAGACTTAGGCTGCTGACCATACACTGCCTCACCAAAGTAAGTTTAAAAGAGGCATGAATTATGGTGACTGCTATTTGCTGAACATCTCTGGATGTATGAAAAGTGCAAGATGCATAACAATCCCCAGTGCTTGTGCCATTTCCAGTGGTGACACCTGAAAAGTGACAGAGACCACACAAGCTATATGTGTCTGCTTTGTAGGGTGGATGAGTCTCTTTTCAAACAGGAAAGGCTTGTCCAGCCTTATGACCCAGGATCAAAAAAAAAGTATTGTTGTCATTCTTGGGAGTACCAGACAGGTTGAACCAGATGTTTCGGTGTCATTATTCTTCCCTGAAGATTTTTCTCTATTATTTCCTCTTTATCTAAAAAGTTTCACTGAACATAGGAATGATTTTGTATGGAAGCCAAAAGCCAAGTTCATAACATCCAGTAAAACACCCCAACTTCTACAGGAACAGAAACTAACTTTATACCTTCCAAATCTGACTGTGATTTCCACTCATCATAAAAATAGCTCTCAAGTGCAGTCGATGAATCAGATCAATTATAGAGCCTGCATTGTTATCATGGGTTAAAAGGTTCCTGTCAAGTTCTCTCTCCCAGTTTGTAAGGCCATTACTGGTTCTGGTAATCCCAAAATTCTGAAACTGAAATAGGTTTTCTTATCAGAATGACTCTCTTATGTTAAAAGCCTTAATAGTGGGGAATGATTGTTTGTACCAGGAGCAACATTTTTATTTATGTCTTCCTTTAAGGCTACATTACAGCAGTTCACCAAAATTCAAACCAGTGTTAGTTTGAAATCACCTTTTGGCAGAGATAACTTTAAAAAACAAACAGGGAGTTGCAAAAAAAGAGATCACAGAGGGCATAAAAAATCTTACACTTCCCTAGGATCATTTATTGGGTAATTGTGCCCAAAGGAGAAGAGAAAAGCAGCTATATCCTCTCAACAGCAGCGACTCCTGGGTTTTTGACAAAGTGTACTACATCAGCAGGACTGCTGTGTTCTGGACAGTCAGGCTCTCTGACTGACCCATTTAGTCAGGGATAGTAAGCTTGCTGGCAAATCTCGCCATTGCTTTTAAACATACTCTTAACAGACACCTAGAATTCCCCTAAATGAAACCACTGAGGAAGACAAAGGGCTCATGGGTTCCTTGCATGCCTGTTTGCTGCTCCAGGGAACTGTGAGCATAACAAGACTAACCCTTTGTCCTTGTGATAATCTTCTACAAGCAATGACCATAAGGAGCCCTACAAATACATTGATGATGTTAGCCCTTGAACCACAGCTTAGCTGGTCCCATATCACTAACCCACTGCAAATACACCATCAGTGTGCCTGGTCATGGGGAACTCAGCAAGTACTGAGAGGAACAAGCTGAGAGTGTTTGGGGCTTTTTATCCCTTCAGCTGGCAGATGGGAATACGTTCAATGTCTGAGTGTGTGACTGTGGAAGACCAAGGCCTTTGAGATGCCTCTTTTGCTCCTTATATTTGCAAGTACCTTCATGTTTCCTCTAGATGGTTGTTTGTTGTGAAGTAAAACCTTACACCATTTAAGCAAAAGCTCTTACACACCTGAGCTGATGAACATATCCAGAATATTAATCATTCAACACCACAATGATGATTCCTTCCAGGAATAACTGTCTCCCAGCTCACACTACATTATCCTACTGCATTGAAGATACTGCCATTTTTCGATTGTCAGAAATAGTGATTAACATATATTGTTACAGAGCATGTCTAAAGCAGGAAGATTTTCACAATGAAATGTACTTTGGACCACTCCTGTGGTTTGTTTACTTTCTAGAAAGCACTCATCCTGACTGATGCAAATAGTCTTGTTTGTATCATGTTTTGTTTTCCATGTATGAAATGTACCTCCCTTCAAATTAACTTTCAAGCTATTAGGCACTACTCTAACTCTGAAACACAAGGCATGTATATCCAAACACCCATTTCCACTGTAAACTGAAAGAAGCCATAAAAGCTCTGTGATCCTCATATATATATATATATTCTGTATTACTTCATGTTAAAAGAGCACCATTTCAGTTTAGTCACTCTGTCCAAGTATATAGATGTAAGACTGACAGGAAAAGCTAAATATACCCTCCATCAGGGTGTGATTTATACAGAAGCACTTTGCTTCTCCAGCACACAGAGAATTAAAATTAACCTGAGTTACAAGCTGGGTTAAGCACAGAGCAAGTGTTACCTCCTGATGCTCACTTCCCTAAGCCACTGCTGCCAGTGTCCTGTGCTATATCAAGCCTTTTGCTCTGGCAGCCTCTTCCAGTTCCTTGTCAAACAAGTTTAGAGAGGTAATTGTTGCTGAAGAGCTTCAGTATTCGCAAAAGGCCTGCTAACACAAACTGCAGATCTGATTAAGGTGGCATTATCTCCCTGACAGACCTCACTGCTCCTCAGCTTTACCCATTCTCCACTTAAGTTTGCTTGTGTCCTGCCCCAGACATTTTTTTTTTTTTGTGCTGGTGGAGTACTGTGTACAGTTCTGGAGCCTCCAACACAAGAAGGGCATAGAACTGTTAGAGCGGGTCCAGAGGAGGGCCACGAAGATGATCAGAGGGTTGGATAACCTATGCTATGAGGACAGGCTACAAGAGTTGGGGCTCTTCAGTCTGGAGAAGAGAAGGCTTCGAGGAGACCTTACAGTAGCCTTCCAGTATCTGAAGGGGGCCTACAGGAATGCTGGGGAGTCACTATTTATAAGCTCTTGCAATGACAGGATGAGGGGTAATGGGTTTAAACTGGCAGAGGGGAGATTTAGACTGGATGTTAGGAGGAAGTTCTTTCCAGTGAGGGTGGTGAGACACTGGAACAGCTTGCCCAGGGAGGTTGTGGCTGCTCCCTCCCTGGAGGTGGTCGAGGCCAGGTTGTCCGAGGCCTTGAGTGACCTGTACTAGTGGGAGGTGTCCTTGCCTATGGTAGGGGCTTGGAACTGGACGATCTTTGAGGTCTTCCAACCTAAACCATTCTATGATTTTCAATCAAGCATCTTGCAAGAACAAGCATTCACTCATAAAAAAGTCTCACTGATTCAGGTCAGGGCACTGTTTGAAAGAGGGAAAAATCGGTGAGGATGGTAACAAATAGGTGTGATAACCGCGTAACCGGTCTCTGCCATGGCAGTTCAGCTAGCTGTGTGCTGGTGGTGCCCAGCCTATCTGCACAGCTCAGGAGACAGCTAGCCTGCATTAGGTTACAACACAGCTCTTTTGTTTACAAGCATCTCTCTACTTGTCTTTCTAAGGCTCCTGCTGTCCTGTTTGTTAAATAAAGTAGAAAATAGAGCAATTGTGTAACACCTTTCTTTTTTTAACCTAAGACAGAAACTGCTTTTATCAGAGACTACGGCTGGTGAAAAACAGCCCTTTCTGGTTTATTTGTGCTTGTAGAAGATAGTTTTCTCCTGGCCACATCTACTGACCTACATTTTTCTCACTGATCTCTGCGGTTTCTGGCTCTGTGTTCATTCATGGATACAGGGCAAAACCTTTTCTTTCAAGTGAAATATTAGTGCTACCAAAAAAATCAAATTATTAAATGTTCATTGACTTCTTCATTGATTCATCTTCTGTCATTAGGACCTTCCTCAGGTTCATCTAGATTTGCCGCTTGCCTCAGCATCTCTTACTTATCCAGAAGTTACCACCTTTCAATTATTCCTTCCAGTCTTAAAACAGACACAGCAAGTGCCTTGTTCTTTGCAGATTCTCTCCTGGATCAGCCTTTCTGCTTATCTCCCCTTACTAATATTATTCTTCTACATGTCATGCTCCAGCAAGTTTTCACCTTTTGTTATTTCTCTTATACACTCCTGTTTATTAACTTTTAGCATCCCTATTGATTGGATGTTCTTATTTATTTTTACAGCTTCTGAGCTGTAAATTTTCATACTCTGGATATATGCTATACTATACAACTTTTTAGACTTTTAAGTAAATTAATGGCACCTTTCCAAAACATCAAGAAGTGTAATTTTTCAGCCTAAATGGAAGAGCTTCAGGAAGATACCAATTAATTCTTTTGCTCCAGTGCTGCAAATGATCAGCTTTATGCGAAGTGTCTATGCAGTTCCACAACATGCATTATGCAGGAAGCCACATTACTAAAAATGTTCTTTCTGGACTTATAAATCTTCAGGTGATGGCATGGCTCAGTTGAATGCAGTGCAAATTTTTTCCAGTATTTTACAGAACCAGAACTTCACACAACGAATCTGGGCAACGACCTTCACTGCAAAGGCTGATGCAATCAGAGAACCATACATCACAAACATCCCTATATGTCTCAGTAAGATAGTGTGGGCATTAAACTACATCACCAGTTAAAGGTTTATATTCCAGAATTCAATGTTGATGACAGTGTCAGGAAGAAAAGAAATCAACAAAGCTATTTTGTAGCCCACAAACATCTCCATTAAACTCACTTGAGTAGAAACAATTCATAGAGTAAAGGTATGAGGATGTATGGATCCATGTAGATCCTTTTAAAGACATTAAGATGTGTTGAGCAATTATCAACCAGGAATTCTTGTAAAATCAGTTTACTAGGGAAAAAGACTTTGGTGCTGACTCAGTCAGAAAGGCTGCACCTGAACTGACTGGTTTTGGGAGATGCAAGAAGCAGCCATGTATACACATCATGGATGTGGCTGACATTTCAACTTGCAGCCCAAAATATCCATCAGGGAGTACAAAGCAATTATATACCCTCAACTTGACAGAAGGGAGGAGCTGGAATTTGCTTTCCCAATCATTCAGTGTTATGTTTGCAAAAAGCCTGATGTAACTCCCACATATCAGCAATAATCCTGCTGATTTACACTGATGTTTAGACTCAGAGACACTGAACACCTGCATTTCGTGTGGGAATAGTGGATTCAGACTCGGCATAGGTAGAGGCTTTGAAGCATGCTCTGAACATCAAAAAATGTGAGCTCTTCACTAAGACAGTTTGTATGAAGTTTGCTCTTAATAAAGTCGTATGTGTAATGGTTTTGAACAGTGTCGCTGATTTTAGTGGTAAGACTTTCACAGCCTAAGACCAACAGACACAGCCAAATCCTACTATATAGCAGGTGTACTTACTTTTTTTCCCTACTTTCATTAAATCAGTTTCTGTTGTCAGTTACTTCTGTATAAAATCTGAATGAGCTTTGGGCTTAGTAAACTGAAAGTAAAACTGATTTAATTTCCTTAGAAAATAAAAAGTATCTCAGGAAATGATCAACAGATTGACAGCTTTTTGTTTTGTGATTCATCAGTGTTTCAGACTTGCCAGTCGCTGCTGAGGTACCAAATCATGATAGCCCCTTCGTGCTCTCTTCTCCAAAACAGAGAAGGAAGTCAGGATTCTTAGTGAAAAACCTAAAGTCTAAAGTCAGGAGACAGAAGGCTAAGAATAACAGGACAAACAAGGAAAGAAATAACAATAAAGTACAGGAACTTTGACTCTCCTTCCAGAACATTACCTAATCCTAGTATCATGAAGAAGAAAGCAGTGTGAACATGTGTGCAAGAGATAATAAGCTGTCAAAGCACCACTTATGCCTAGTGCCAGAGAATTAATGTTTGATTATTCAGTAGAAGCCGAGCTGATCCAAGTCACACCAGTGTCCAGTTCACAGTGCAACTTACCTTCACAAAGAGCTCAATTTCAGGGTCTCTTCCTTCCCCATTGGCAGGAACAGAGTCTGTCATTTTTCACCCCCAAGGCTACCAGCTGATCTCTTGCTATTAAGTGGCAAAAGGAGGTTTCAGCTGCACAGAGGGTAGGTTTCCCTTCCAAACAGCTCTCACAAAGCTTTTAAAACATCGTTTGTAAATATAAAGCTCAAAGCCAGTGGAGAAAACAAGTTTTGCAGCTTAATAAATTAATAATAATTTTAAAAAAGAGAGGCGGCAGAGAAGTGGTCCCTGTTAACGGCTGTGTAGTTCTTCAGAGCAACAAGTGCTGCTGTGCTCTGGTACAGTATCCTCATCTGTCAGAGCTGCAGTTCTCACTGCCTGCCCAAAATAGCCCAGAGCATAAAAAAAGAGGGTGGGGTTAACTCACAGGGGAGGAGACATGCTCCTGGTACCTACGGCAGGATCAGCCTCTGAACAAATCATTCTGTTCTGCCCCGTTTTTTCAGCGTGTCTGTGTTCCTCGTTCTACAGCTGGGAGAACAAGTGACAGGGGAAGCGGGAAGGTCCACAGCAAGCTGGCTTCAGTGCTTTATGCAACAGTGATGTTTTCCCCTTCTTTTCTGAAGAATGTTTGTCCTGCTTCTAGCTCTTCAAATCCTGATATTGTTACTGGTAAGGAATAAAGACCCTAATTTCTTTGCCCTGTGCATTGGCGGTTGCATCAATGCAAAGGACGTGCAGGAAAGTAGAGCTCTGCCATGGTGAAAACCCCTCTGTGTGGTATAAAGCAGCAGAGAAGCTGAAAGGGAGCACTTTTAGGCAAGAAAAGCACAAGCGGTGCCACTGTTTGTAGCAGAGTTCAGGAGCAGAGTAACAGAAATGGGATTATGCAGGAGAACAATGAGCTTCAGGGGACTCGGAAAAGAAAATATTTGGGCTTTATAACTGCTTCTCAGTGGGGGACAGATAAGTGCTGATATCCTGGGGTGGAGTAAGGAAGAAATCTTCCAAGGGCCTCAGCCTGCTATTGACATACTGTTGTCATTTATACTCCCTTCCTTCACCCTGCATTCTTTGCATGACTCAGGGGTCACCACACTGTGGCTCTAAGCAAGGGGTGGCACACAGCAGAAAGGCCTGACACAGCTAAATTGTGGAGGAAGTGAGTGCTGGCACAGGAGAGGATAGTGGACAAGGCAAAGAGGTTGGTTGGGTGGGATCTCTTTCTTATTGCTAGTCCTGGAGGGACTTTGTGCCCGCCTTCCCTTGGGAAATCCTTTCCTGCACATCTGCCCTCCTTGCCCGCTGCTCCTGCCCTGGGCCACTGTAGCACCAGCAGTGGCTTTTGGCAGCTCCATACTGCCAGACACGAGCAGTTTTTTTACCTCCTCCTTCTGCCAAAGACAGGCCTTTTGGGTATGATTTTGACATGACCAAACACTTGCCTTTCCTGAAAGTTCTCCTAGCTATGTGTTTTCATGATGATCTTTAATTCCCTCCTGTGACCTCCAGGCATTTGACACAGGTCCAGAGCAGTGGCAGCCAATATCTCCATAGTTCTTTGGGTAAGCTCTATGGGAATTTGCCACAGCAACTGCTTCATATGCACTTCATGAAGCACTAAAATAATTAACAAGTAAATCTCATTATGCTGTTGCAACTGTAATTACAACTTAATCAACATTCTAATTAGTGTAAAAGTATGCTTACAGTTTTTAGATCTAATTAGTGCTCATTCAAATAACTGGAAGGCTAACTATAAGAGAATTAAGTGTTATTACTCCTTTGACTTGAACCTTTTACATGTAATCTTTGGACTAGGCATATTAATTACCAAACATTTATAGCATAATTATTTTTAGGCCTACAGGCAAATTTCCAAGGACATGGGCTAAGTGTGCTTACATGTGATGAAAGGAATCATTGTATCATAATTATATATTACAGTTATAAAAATCTGCCAAAAACATATAGTCACCACATCTCTAAAATGCATTCTTAAATATTAACAACTGTATGATTATAAGCTATGGCTTTTGCTGAAAATTTGTCTTGCTTTAGCACCTCATGTGATGACATAATTTCCCTTTAATGAGGGCGTCTGGAAACAATGGGAAGTGGATCATCTTGACTGAGGTTGCTAGTAGCTGAAAATATTGCTTTCATGCAGGCAAGTACTTGAACAATTTATATCACAGGAACATACGTATCAGCTATGGAAGAGAAAATACTGTCAGCAATGAGAAGAGGAAGGAGGTTATACCACTAACACTCAGTCAAAATATTTAAATAAAACCAGTATTCAAAATATCGGCACTTACAAGACCTGATGCATGTGGCCTACTTAGATGTCTAATTCAGAATGAAAAAATATGCACTACCATTTTTCCAGTAGTAATAAAGGCAGCCCAGGGTAACAAGCCCAGATGATGACACTATAATGGTCAGATAAATCCCACTGCAAATATTAAGTAAAGGAAATCTGTGGCCTTAGTGCCTGACTTCTATGTGTGTGTGTGTGTCACAGAAATCATGGAATCACAGAAACATCCAGGCTGGAAAAGACCCTCAGGATCACCAAGTCCAACCTATAACCCTACTCTACAAGATTCACCTTAAACCATGTCTCTAAGCACCACATCCAAACGATCCTTAAACACATCCAGGGTTGGTGACTCAACCACCTCCCTGGGTAGCTCGTTCCAGTGCCTGACCACTTTCTGCGTGAAAGACTTTTTCCTAATATCTAATCTAAACATACCCAGTCTCAGCTTGAGGCTATGTGTCATCTCTCACTTCAGAAGTTGCGCATGCCTCATGCTTCTCAAAGTTAAACTCTGGACATAGCAATTTCAGTAGAGACTCAACATGTCAAAACATTTAAATTCTTACTTCTCAATGACTGTCTGGGTGTAGTGGTGTATTAGAGTTAGTTTGCAAGACAAAGATTATTAGGCTTAGGCTCGACAAAGCAGAAAGGAAACTGTAATATAAAGAAAAGGAGCTGAGTTGCCCTGAAGCTGTTTTCATCTTGACCCAGATATAATTGACTGCAGGAATGGGCCAGGCCTCATTTGGTTCAAGATGAGGCAGCAGTGCCCCTGAAAGGTCCCTTCCTCATCCCTTTTCAACCATGGCACCACCTTGCACTTATCTCCTGCGCCAGAACTTGATATGGGGAGTTGAGAGGCTAAAGAAGCAGTAGAGTAAATACATATTCCAGTTTGTAGGTATCCACTGAGAAAAAAAACTCAGCTCACCTCAAAAAAACCTGATTTTCAAAAGTCCTACAGAACGAATAGAACAGCCTAAGCAAAACAAAGTCCTTGTTCATACAAATACTATGGGGTCTAAAACAAATTCTGAGAGCTTGATTTAAGATAAATATTGTAGGACGCAATGAGTAGGAGGAAATACATATATCTGTGTACTACTCAGGAATCTATTCATGCATTTACTGCTTTGCTGTCATATAAAATTGACTTATCACTTACATCTGGGTGGAACCTTTTTGACTATAATGGTTATTATTATCTACATGGCTCTGTTTTGTACTATGAAATCAAGTCTTTCTTCAGCCAAATTAAGAGTAAGATACTAATAAATTATTAGTGCAATCTCATTTTACTGCAAAGAATGACTTGCTTAGTATGGCCTATCATTTTCTCACAAGTCAGAAGCAGCAGAGGCTTTGAGTTACGTACAAGAACATTAGACACCAAATTATGAAGTCCTCATAAGCCAAGTCATTATAGTTTGAGGTTTATGAGATACATATAAATGAATATGAGCACATCATCCCATTAATAAAAGAAGAGGGCAGGTTCAGAAAAGGAGCTGCAACATCTCCACGTAAGACGTCTATTGTAGGTGAACTCTGATGAGCTATCATCTTTCACAAGCCTGATCCAAGCTTCACTTCCAGCAAAGATTTGTCCTGAGGGGGTGAATCTGAGGCCGAGCATCCAGAATGTAATTCTATCATGAAGTTCTCCAGCAGACTGCTAGGTTACTAAGAAGGATCAGAGTACAGTGTGCATCCATCCTCTGTGCTCACTTGGTGGTTCCACCCAGCTTATTCTCTAAGAGCAAGCATTGCAAGTTTTACACAGCAGAGGTAACACCTTTCATGTT
>VWYK01015248.1:6872-20443 GCA_013399775.1 Semnornis frantzii | reverse complement strand
TTCTGACCAGAATGATTCTATGACCAGTTTTGTACAAACAGACTAGGATATGCCTTAAGTTTTAAGGAAAAAAATTCACCACAAATAAAAAGAGGTTAACAGTGCCTCTGTCCAAAGATATTCCCCAGGCTGAAAAAGTAAAAACTCCTCCAAAATGACAAGTGGAAGGAAAATATTGTGTCAAATACATTTTTACCACCCTGAAATAAAATCAAACATCCCCGAGCACCACGGTCATGCTCCTGTAACTTCCTTGAAGAGAAATAAAACTCTTCTACTTTCATTTGAGAATTTATTCAAAATAAATAAATCCCAATGGAATTTAAGCACACTACAGAGGCTCCAGGAAAGGAAAAAAAAAATGAATTAAATAAGAAAAAGTTAAAAAAAGCAAGCAAACTAGAAAGATCTTCTCTTGGCACGCTCTTGAAAGAAGGATTCACCACATTTCTGACTGACTGCCACTATGGCTTAGATGAATAACCTATAAATAGGCAAGGAACACAAAGCAAGCACTTGAAGGAAAACAGCAAGCTGATTTTTTTGTTTGTTTTCTCTTGTTATTGCTTAATGGTTTGTTGGGAAGGAGAGGGGTAACGAGGCAGAGGAAATATGGTAAAAATATAAGGAAACAAAAAAGGATGGGGTGTGGGAAGGAGGGATAAAAAGACATGAAGGCATTCAAATGTGTGAAGCTCACAAATATGTTTTTGCCTCTAGTTTTCTGGAGGACTGAAGGATAAGGGTTGTGTGATGGTTTGGGAGTTCCCTGCCCCCCCACACTTTGTAAAATCCTCCAGGCTAGGCTCAGCCAGCTGGAAGTTAAGGACTGAAGCTCTATTTACAGCTTAGCACAATGTACAAGCAGAGATATACACAATAGACAGGAATAGTTACAGAAATATACAAGGTAAAGGCAATACAGAAACACAATTCCCTTCCCAGAAATCAGAGTCCCCAGGAGGGGCTCCCAACCACCCTTCCACCTTCTCCCCACCCCTCTACCTTACCCTAAGGTTTTGGTTTATGCACAAAATTAGTTTGGAGGATTGGCCAGGGGGGTTAGAAGGAAAGTGGTTAGTGAGGTTACTCAGCAGAGAGACCAAGACCAAAACCGGCTAGAGAGCCTGAGACTCTCCAAGAAAGTGTCTTATCTATGTTTGTGTTCTTATTCTTATCCCTCTCAGCAAGCCTATGAGTGAAGCAGACATCACCATTGTTTTCCTTTCACAGCCTATAATATAATTTTCTCCATTAAAATATTCCAATTAGCCTCAAACCAGCACAGGTTGGGAGAAGGAACACAGGCAGAGCAGTCAGCAAGTGTGCCATACATGGGTTAGGCAGGGACAGACAGGTAAGAGAGACAAAGAGGCAGCATTTATCACATACCACAATATGACACCCAACCACAACACTGACTTTGGTGCAGTTCATTCAGAAGCAGCACTGAGGCTCAGTGTTATCATAGAAACCCAGGCTGTCAGGAGCTGGAAGGGACCTCCAAAGTTCATCTGGTCCAGCCCCCCTGCCAGAGCAGGATCACCTACAGCAGATCACACTGGAATGTATCCAGATGGTTCCTGAATATCTCCAGAGAGGGAGACTCCACAACCTCCCTGGGCAGCCTGTTCCAGTGCTCTGTCACACTCACAGGGAAAAAATCCTCCTCAGGTTCACAAGGAACCTCCTATCCCTCAACTTGCACCCATTGCCCCTTGTCCTGTCACTGGACATCACCAAGCAGAGCCTGGCTCCATCCTCCTGGCACTCACCCTTTCCATATTTATAAACATCAATAAGGTCACCCCTTAATCTCCTCATCTCCAAGCTCCCAGCCTCAGTTCCCTCAGGCTCTCCTCAGAAGGAAGATGCTCAACTTCCATAATCATTTCTGTGGCTCTGTGCTGGACTCTCTCAAGCAGCTCCTGTCCTTCTTGAGCTGGGTGCCCCAGAACTGGACACAATACTCCAGATGAGGCCTCAGCAGGGCAGAGCAGAGGGGAAGGAGAACCTCCCTCAACCTACTAACCACAGCCCTTCTCATCCACCCCAGCATGGCATTGGCCTTCCTGCCCACAAGAGCACCCTGCTGGCTCATGGCCATCCTGCCATCCACCAGGACTCCCAGTTACACTGGAAGTGCTTTCTGCAGGCAAACTGAAGCTGGTATTTAAACCTTGGGTACACAGGGGAAAAAAAAAAAAAACCATGCTTGTGACTTAAGGCTGAAGATGCCCTTCATATCCTCATGTACCCACAACCTGAAGAAGGTTTTTATGTTATCAGTAGAGTCCCATCTCAAAACTCAAGCTTCCATGGGCCATCTTCTCAGACTAATTTCTAGTCTCTTCTACACTTCAGGTACAAGCACATTATTAAGTGCAGCCATTAAAGCACTGGAAGTGTTCATGCAGTCATCTTGTGGTAAGCATCATCCAAAATAGGAGTGGACTCCAAACTATTAAAGTTAAGCAGCCATCCACATGATAAGAAAAGTGGAAATGCTCAAGTCAATGCATGACAGAGCTGGGGGAATCTGAGTCACTGCCTGAGAGGGTCCTAGTTTCTGGAAAGCATCTGCAGGAAAATGTCCAATAAAGTCCATTTTATAGTACCCGATTACAGCTTCCCAAAATAACTGGAATTTTTATTTCATAGCCCTTGTTCCAACCTGCCTGCTCACTCCTCTCCTCTCTCCCTCAGCTAGTCTGCCCACAACACCCCCAGTCTGTAGCTTTCTAGCATTCCTCACAGCAGCCAACTTAATTATCCTTTTTAATTACTCCTCTTAATCCTATGCTTCTTCTTTCAAGGCTCAAGGAGGCTCTCACAGAATCTAAGGAGCAGAAAACCTTGTGATTTCTCTTTCCAAGGAGCTTGACTAGTTTTAAGGTCATTCATTCCTCCTGTAAAGCCCTTCCTTGCAAGTCTGTGGGGGATGGAGTTTGCCAGCAAACAGCCCAAGATCTCCTCAGAGTCTTCTCTTCCATGGGTTTAAACTGACAGAGGGGAGATTGAAACTGGATGTTAGGAGGAAGATCTTTACAGTGAGGGTGGTGAGACACTGGCACAGGTTGCCCAGGGAGGTTGTGGAGCACAGAAGCACCCACATGATCTTTGATCACGTTGGGTGATTCTGTGCTTCACAACCTCCCTGGAGGTCTTCTGTGCTCCACAACCTCCCTGGAGGTGTTCAAGGCCAGGTTGGAGGAGGCCTTGAGTGACCTGTACTAGTGGGAGGTGTCCCTGCCTATGGCAGGGGGTTGGAACTGGATGATCCTTGAGGTCCCTTCCAACCCAAATCATTCTATGATTCTCTGCTGCACACTTTTCTATGATACACACATGGGCCCCTGTGAGCAGGAGGAGAGCTCCTGCTTATGCCAATGTGCTGTCTGCTGTGAATGCCTGCCCTGGCTTTGCTGGCAGCCCTGTGTGACAGCCAGGAGCAATGGCTGTGTCTGCTGAGTGGGATTTCCAACACATCAGTTCCACAACTCCAGGTGGTCTTCATGATGCATGTAATGAGGAGGGGAGGAGGAATGTGAGGAATTGCCTCTTTCATGTGGCAACTGAGGATGGGAACAGCCTGCTGTTTCTAGGTTTGTTTGGGATGGGTGAAGTGAAGACCACCTGTGCTGCCTGAGAATTGGGGAGCTCTGTGCAAATGTTCATTATTTATAAGATAGCTGTCCAGAGGCAAATTGCCTGGGATCCATTAAAGGGAGAAATCCCAGCTCCCTCTGGCAGTTGCCTGGCACAAACCTTTCCCACTGACACAATNAGTGAGGGTGGTGAGACACTGGCACAGGTTGCCCAGGGAGGTTGTGGCTGCTCCCTCCCTGGAGGTGTTCAAGGCCAGGTTGGAGGAGGCCTTGAGTGACCTGTGCTAGTGGGAGGTGTCCCTGCTTATGGCAGGGGGTCGGAACTAGATGATCTTTGAGGTCCCTTCCAACCTTACCATTCTATGGTTCTATAGGGATGAAGGTTTATCCCATGCCATCCCTGCACACATTAGCAGCTTTCTCAAATGACTTCCTCCTGTAGGGAGAAGGCTATCAAAACAGCCTCTGACCCAGACTTTTAAACTCCATCAGTTAATATCTCCTTTTACTTAAAAAAAAATTGGTTTGGAAATAGGTATGCAGGGCATGAAAACACCCAACTGCAATGACAGGAGCAGAAGTAAAGAAGCCACCCTTGTGTAGCACAGGTGTGCTGTACAGCCTGTGTCTGTCAACCCTCAGTTCCATTTTCGCTCTTAAGAACTTGCAGGAGAGTTTCTGTGAGGGCAAACTCTGGGATTAAACAGTCTGAGGCCAAAGCCCTTTGTTTATCCATAAAAAGGAGAGAGCAGAACTGTGTATTTCTTTCTACTGCCCCAAGAGTGCTTCTCAATTTTGGGCTGGAAGGATTAACTCCAGAGGGAGCACTGCAATTTTCTTAGACATGGTCCTTGGCCCCTCTGCTGAGACTGCCAACAAAGCAGCCAGGCAGGATGGTATTTTTGAGATGTGAGTGTTTATCTTCTATGAGTGAACCAAACAGCAACTCCTTTCAGGAAATCAATCCAACAATTCAGGATTGCTTCTTGCTCTAGCAAATGTAGACTGACAAGGCAAAAGGTGAAACAGCTTGATGGTCCCATTAGAAACCTTTGAGTGTGCTGCACCTGAATGCCTGTCGAGCAAAGCTGTGTTATAGAAAGGGAAAAGATCTCCATTTGGCAAGGAAAGGGAAGAAGTCAGAACATATGCCAAGATAATCTCAGTTATTAGCTCCTGCCACAAAGGTACAAGATGTATTGAATTGCTCCTCCACTGCACAGCATGGGATGCTCTGAGGCTGGGAGCTCTGTTGCAGAGGCGTGCCCGGGCTGGCTGGTGGATGGCCAGCACAGGGGCTGCAGAGAGTTACACACAGCTAATGCTGCAGGCACAAATAAATTGAGCAGGAGAGCTGAGGGAAGGCAACGTGGAGCAGGGCAGACAGATCCCTCCTGTAAATATCTGCAAGGATGCTGAACACTGCAGTTCTAACCTTCCAGTCATGTTTACATTTTCCTTCTTAATGAAGCAGACAAAGAGCTACGAAGATGCATCTTTGCCTACAGGTGGCTGACCTCAGGGCAATGCTTTCTCCAGCCTAGGCTGATTTGTGCCAAAATGGTGACTCAGTCTCCTTTGTGGAAGAAGCCCATATAGGAAAGGCACATATAAAATGTACACTAGTCTTAGCTGTGCCATGCAGCAGCTCCCAGATGTTCATGAAGACTCAAGTGTGACCTTTTTCTCCTCTCTCAATCCCCTTCGCTCTTCAGAAACAAGAAGGTGTGCAATCTAAAGGCCAAGTGGAATGCAACAGAAGCTAACATCCTCAATAATCACAGTAATGTGTAAAACCTTGATGGGTTGTAGAAATCAGATACAATGAATTTGGGTCTTGCCTGGCTTAAATAAAAAGGTGCTCATTATCTTGAGAGGAAGTGGCACTTAGGAGTGATAAGGTCAGGCCAAGCTGTGAAGACAAATGTCATTTCTCTATACAGTTGTGATAGCATCACCTACTCTCTTCAGAAATGTACATAAACAGGAAAGCAATAAAAAGCCTGTCAGATTATTAGCCTGAGACATTATGTTACAAGTGAACATGGTTTAGTCACTGTTTTCAATGTTCTCACTTAGAGAAACAGGGGTTTGTCAATACAGCCATGCAGACATCACTCCTAGCTGTCCACAACACCTTTCATCATCCAAAAGGTCACAGAATGCTTCAGAAAGCAGGAACCTTCTTTTGCAGGGTGTAACTAAATCCTTAGAGGCCAAAGGAGCACTCCTATCTACCTGAGAAATCAGGTCAGGGAGCTGATCTCTCCTGAGGCTCTTTTTTTTCACCAATGAAATAGCCTCTCATAAAGGGAATAAACCAGATGATTAAAAAGTGAAGGACACTGCATCTCCATGAACTGTTAATAAAATTAAGAGCAGAATATGGCTGCCAAAGGTAAGCTTGCTAACAACTAACTTAGCAGTAATATCTGCCACACAAAGACCATTGGTTTACTACCTCCATTAGCCCAGCTCCCAACTGCACTGCACAGCTCTGACTGACAGAAAAAAATCTGAGTTTGTGGGCTCTCAAGAGATGCTCCCATAAATTAATACTGATACAGACATTCACCATTTCTTTGTGTACATAAATAATGCATGGTGGCAATCTTTATACAAAGAAGCCTCAAATAGCTCTCCCATTACACAAGATAGTCTGCTTAAAATAACAAAATATTTGCTCCCTTCACATCCACAGCTACTGAATGCATCATTGGGGGTTTCATACATCATCAATAACAGTGTAAGTTGGAATCTTTCAGGCTTTGTGTTGACTGTACTAGTGGGAGGTGTCCCTGCCTATGGCAGGGGTTTGGAACTAGATGATCCTTGAGGTCCCTTCCAACCTTACCATTCTATGACTCTGGAGCAGCTCTCCTATGAGGACAGGCTGAGAGAGTTGGGGCTCTGCAGCCTGCAGAAGAGAAGGCTTCCAGGACACCTTAGAGTAGCCTTGCAGGATCTGAAGGGGGCTACAGGAAGGCTGGGGAGGGACTATTGACAAGGTCTTGCAATGACAGGACAAGGGGAAATGGGTTTGAAGTGGCAGAGGGGAGATTGAAAGTGGATGTTAGGAGGAAGTTCTTTACAGTGAGGGTGGTGAGACACTGGCACAGGTTGCCCAGGGAGGTTGTGGAGCACNCAACCTCCCTGGAGGTGTTCAAGGCCAGGCTGGAAGAGGCCTTGAGTGACCTGTGCTAGTGGGAGGTGTCCCTGCCTATGGCAGGGGGTTGGAACTGGATGATCCTTGAGGTCCCTTCCAACCTTACCATTCTATGATTCTTTAAAAATTAAAAGTATTTAGGCTTATCAACTCTTCCAAGACTCAACTTTTCAACCAAAAAAAATGTTCCTCCAGTTTTCCAGAAGGGAGGCAAGTTGTTACCAGAACATTTGTGAGCCTGCCACGCGGAGTGCAGGCAAAAGGCCACAGAAGAGATAAAAGTCGATGTTTTAAACCAAAAATCAGTTCTATTTTTAATGTGGTCTTGAAGAGGACTGAAATTTGAGTGTACATCTGTCAAAGCTGCAGCCATTATAGCCATTTAAACAAATTGAAAGCATCAGTCAGTTCTGTATGTCAAATCGATGTGCCATGCATTTCATATCCACCTTACTGTCACCACAGTTGGATTCATGGCACATGTACTGTACAGCACCACTGCCTGTTTTATTAAACAGCATAAATAAAAACCAAAAAGAGAAATGCTGTAACCTGCATCCCAGGAAAACTGAGGATGTTTTCCAACACTTTGGAGTTCCAGTTCATTTTGCTGTAAAGCTTTTAGTGCAGTCAAAGCCCATTTGACATCAGCACTGATTAAAGCAAATAGATAAAGTCTCTGAGAAAGGAAAAGCTCTGAGAAAACAGAATTGTTCCTTACAATTTACTTGGACCACCCCTGAACAGAGGAGATCTATACCAACAGCTTAGTTTTTATTCACAGCTAGGTGAAAACCACCAGGGGCTGGCTTTTCACTTACTCTGTTCACAAGCTCACAGGATGTCAGGGTTTGGAAGGGACCCAAAGAGATCATCCAGTCCAACCCCCCTGCCAGAGCAGGACCAGACAATCCAGCTCAGGTCACACAGGAACACATCCAGACAGGTCTTGAAAGGCTCCAGAGAAGGAGACTCCACAACCTCTCTGGGTAGCCTGTGCCAGGGCTCTGGGACCCTTCCAGGAAAGAAGTTCCCCTTGTGTTGAGCTGGAACCTCCTGTGCTGCAGCTTCCATCCACTGCTCCTTGTCCTATCCCAGGGAGCAAGTGAGCAGAGCCTGTCCCTCCCCTCCTGACTCCCAGTCCTCAGGTATTTATAAACATTGATTAAATCCCCTCTCAGTCTTCTCCAACCGAAGCAGCCCCAGGTCCCTCAGTCTCTCCTCATAAGGCATGTTCCCAGCCTTTCCCAAATATTAGGAGGCTAGTCACATTTCAGCCAAAAAGAGGATTCCAGTCACTCCCCCTTCAATTCTGCTCAAGGTAAGACTTGCAATGGTGCTATGCCCTAATTCATTACCTTAATATAAAACCAAACTGGGAAGATGGAGAAGCTGCAGCCTATGGATAACCCAAGGGCAGCCAGGATGAACACATGGGAGCAAATGCCACTCAGAACTATGGAGGAGTATTAAGGGTGAATAACTATTGTATAGAATCATAGAATGGTAAGGTTGGAAGGGACCTCAAGGATCATCCAGTTCCAACCCCCTGCCATAGGCAGGGACACCTCCCACTAGTACAGGTCACTCAAGGCCTCCTCCAACCTGGCCTTGAACACCTCCAGGGAGGGAGCAGCCACAACCTCCCTGGGCATGTTCTGAAATAAAGCAACTGCAATTGGCTCTTGCATTTAGGCACCATTCAACTAACTGTGCTTATGCACTATGCTGAACCAGGCTTTTTGGAGTGATTAGTTCCCTGAAGAAACACATCTACTACTGGTAATTAAAGCCCAAATAAAGAATCAATGGGCTTCAAAAAGAAGAAAGCAAGAAAAGTAAGACAGCAGCCACTGTTGTTCTAATTGCCACAATAACCAAAGTATTAAGCAGATTAAAGTGGGCTTTATAATCTTTGCAAACTGTAAAAAGCAGGATCCACAAGAGCATGGCAATGAGCTCGTGTTGATGTTTTCCCAAAGCTCTTTTTCTGTCCATACATTCTAACTACTTGGTAATAGGATCTCAACAAAGCTCTGTAGCTAGAGCCCACTGAAACCTGGTGGGCAGGAATGCATTGAACCATGCAACAAGTCTGCATGGGAGGCCCTGCAGGAAATCTTTGCATTTTTAGATAGACAATAATCATTAAAATATTAATCCCTCTTTCTTGACAGGAGGCTGTCATCATGAATTACAAGATGACATGAAAACACTTCACAAACACATACTTTGAATCTTAAATTATGCAGAGATTGTGTAATTATTCTGAAATGAAGCACTAGGAATCACAGAATTCAAATCCAATCATTACAAAAATCAAACAAATCTCAAGGAGTTCAGAACACCTCTTAAAGACACCCAGACAAGATCTATTTAATGTCACTCACACAACACAGGGAACAGCTGAAATTTCCATGTCAAACATTATCCCAATGTGCAATCTTAGCTTTTACTCTTTTCAGAAGATATTTACCTCCTTTCTCCCCTGGAACTGTTTGGTTTCCAGGGGTTGTTAAAGCTTCTAATAATTAGGAGAGATTTAACATCAACCTTAGCTCTGTGCCAGCACTAAAGCCTGAATCACCAAAGCAGTTAAAAAAAATGTGAGCTGCACTGGGCTGAGAGCACCTCTGGGAAATCCAGCATTAAGTGGAACCTGGGTTTTAATTTGGGGAGAAACTGGCCAGCAAATGGACTGGTAAATTTTCCCATCTCTCATGATCCAGGCACCAAAATATTTCTCTGGTGGTGAGCCACATGAACACCTACCACACATTTCAGGCAGCTTTGGTCTGGAAGTGTTCTGCAGGTTGTGGTATTGCCTCCAGTGGGATCCCATCACTCTGCTCCAGAAAGAGATCATGCACCCTGGAAGCTGTTGGGAAGCTTTGATCATTCCCATCCAAGGATCACTCAAGTAGTCCCAAAGAGAACTCCTGCTAGCAGGCATGTGGCACAGCAGTGATGTGGGCTACAGCTACACGTCACAAATGCATGAGACCAGGGCTACCCAAAAGTCCCACACTTACCACCTTGGAAGAGGTTCAAAGTTAAATCCCTGGATTAAATGCAGTTGAATGTTTCTCTAACACTGCAAAACCCCCCAGATAATTCTGTAGTTGAGGAAAGCACCACAGGAACTGGACCAGTCCTGTGTGCAGTTCTGGAGCCCCCAGCACAGGAAGGACATGGAACTGTTGGAGCAGGTCCAGAGGAGGCCACCAAGATGCTCAAAGAGCTGCAGCAGCTCTGCTGTGAGGACAGGCTGAGAGAGTTGGGGCTCTGCAGCCTGGAGAAGAGAAGGCTTCCAGGAGACCTTAGAGTAGCCTTCTGATATCTGAAGGGGGCTCCAGGAAGGCTGGGGAGGGACTATTGACAAGGTCTGGGAATGCCAGGACAAGGGGAATGGGTTTGAAGTGGCAGAGGGGAGATTGAAAGTGGATGTTAGGAGGAAGTTGTTTGCAGTGAGGGTGGTGAGACACTGGCACAGGTTGCCCAGGGAGGTTGTGGCTGCTCCCTCCCTGGAGGTGTTCAAGGCCAGGTTGGAGGAGGCTTTGAGTGACCTGTACTAGTGGGAGGTGTCCCTGCCTATGGCAGGGGGTTGGAACTGGATGATCCTTGAGGTCCCTTCCAACCTTACCATTCTGTGATTCTATGACTGCCAACCTGCCCTCCACACTGCCTGGTTTACAACAGCAAGAGATGGAGACCAATCTAAGGCAGAGGAACATATTTCTACTTCCCCTTGAAGAGCTGGAAGGTGCCTGTCCCTAACACCATTCCCCAAAGATGTTTAATTTGCCTTTTTCCTTCTGTCTTCAGCCTATGAGGTCAGAGGCATTATCACTCTGATAATTGCCTCCTGATTCCCTGCTCCCACAGCTGCACACTTGCAGCAGGAGCTGGCATGCCCCACCCTGCACAAAAGCAGCTCTTTCACAAGACCTCTTTGCTGCCATTTGCTGCAGATGTGGCCACTGCTCCCACCCCAAATGCATTCTTGTTGCCTCCACCACCTAAAGACTTCTAATTGCAGAGCCTGTATCTCTAGGCACAGGCATACAGGCTCTCCAGAGTAAAGCATTTTAAAGCTCTCAACACAGTATGAAATGCTCTCCCCTGTTCCATTGTGGTAAATATGACTCATAACTGCACATCAGTTATCTCTCTTTCCAAAACATCACTGGGGAAGAACATGATTTTAAATCTTCTGTAGGAATTCAGACCCAGCTTGTCTCTTGTCTCCTACAGCCAGGTACATCTGAAGCTAATCCAAATTCCCTAGGTCAAGCCTTGTTCGTGCTTGGTTATTCATAACATCACTGGAAAGAGGCTACAGCAAGATTTGTTCACACCAAGACCACTTTTAGGGGAGAGCAGGTTGGGATGGAGGGAGAAATCTTTTTGTTGCTGCCATCTATCAGCCTCCATGGGGCCTAAGTGAGATCCTTCAGAGGCCAAGAACAGAAGCACTCCCACATCCTCTGAGCAGCATGCCTAGACAGAAGGTTGATGACTTCAGCACAGCCTGACCTAGGCTAGGTGTGCCTCCTGCAGACTGAAACACTTCAGTCAGTGGAGGCTGCAGGAGTCCATCCCAAGCTCCCTGCACTGTAACACAGATGATGATTTATATTTATCATTGTTAGAAATGTTTAAGTTTAAAGAGTCAAGAGATGATCCAATCAGACAGAGAACCAGGGGCAGAATGTCACACACTAGGGTCTACACCAGGAAATTGACTTTCAGCAAGAGGTGATGGCAATTACAATGTCTCCCCTTCTTCTTGCTGCTCTCAAAGCACAAGACAGCAGCAGAGCTGGAAAATGCTTTTCTGTCTCATGCACTTCAATAGTCTACTTCAACATGCAGCCACACACAGCAAAAGGATCCTTACAGCTACAACTGATCATTTTTCTGGGGTCCTGTCTATAAAGTGATTTATCATAGGCTAAAGGTGAAGATATTGCCTTAGCTGATCATTTAATTTACTCTATGCAAGTTGGTGTCCAGACATTCTCACTTCTTAAGAATGATGAAGGTTTGTGGTCCCTTGGAACTGCTGAGTTAAAGCCATTCTTAAACTGTCAGAGCATCCAGACACTAAAAATAGCTGTGAAAATCTCCCTGTGCTGAAAATGCTAGTTTGTGCAGAACAGCTCCAGTACAAGGCAGTGCCACGGAATACTTCTCCTGATCAATCACTGACTTTCAGGAGAGGTCTAAAATGGGGATTCTTCTAAAAAAAAGTTAACAGTAATTGAGTTTTAAAATCTAATTCGACCAAACAAAAGGTCTCAGATACACAGAGACAGCCTCTGCTGCAGCATCAACCACTTTTAAGAGGCACTCTTCTTCTGCAGAGCAGGGACTGTCACCTTTAACAAATCATTAAGCCCTCTGTGATGGCATTGGGCACCACAAAATAAATGATGTGATGGTTTGGGAGCTCCCTGCCCACCCCCCCCACTTTGTAAAATCCCCCAGACTAGACTCAGCCAGCTGGAAGTTAAGGACTGAAGCTCTATTTACAGCTCAGCNCACCTTCTCCCCATCCCTATACCTTACCCCAGGGTTTGCCTTACACACAAGGTGAGTTTGGAGGATCAACCAGGGGGGTTAGAAGGAAAGTGGTTAGTGAGGTTCTTGGCAGAGAGGAGAAAAGCCAGAAGCTGCTAGACAGCCCCAGAGTGCCTGAGCCTGAGAGAGGCTTATCTTTGTTTTGTACTCTTTTTTCTCAAACACCTCAGCAAGCCTATGAGTGAAGCAGGCATCACCATTGTTTTCCTTTCCACAGCCTACAGCATCATTTTCTCCATTAAAATATTCCAATCAGCCTCAAAGCAGCACACCCTCCCACGACTTGAATTCCCCATTTATGTGACAGTTGTTTGCAAGGTGCTCTACCAAAACACAGCCACTGGCAAGTGAAAGAGGGGAGGAAAGGAATGGCTCCCTGACTCGACAAGGTCACTCAGGAAGATGAAGCATGTGAAGAAGAGAGAAGCCAAGACAATCCATTCTGCAGGGGTGCTGGCGGGCAGGGAGCCTGACCTGCTCTCCTTCCCAGCAGGAAATGCCAAGGCAGGAAGGCTCAAGGCTGCCAAGAGGTGCCCAAGTGTTCAAAATGCTCTTTCAACAAGGTGTTTGCTTTGTCAGAAGATGATGTCCAGCCCTGTGACTGCTTCAGCAATCAGTGGTTGCTGATGCATGGAGCACACTCACATCATCTCCAGAGACAGCCTGTTTTCTTCCCCATGAGTTACACAGAAGATGCTACAATGACAGCAGAAGTCTGGGCAAGTGAAATATATGCCATGGTGGAGTGGCAGGAAAGCTCCAGTGACTCTGATTTGTTCCTCATGGACATGCAAGCAAGCAGAGTAATCTTCTCATTGCTTCGTACAGTTGTCACCAAGAACAATCAGCTCATAAAGGTTGGATGGTGGCAGAGAGGTAGAGAAAGCATGCAGCAGAAATCTGAAAATTAAACCAAACTGCTCTGCATCTGGCACAGACAAGGGGAAAATCTCTCTGTGAAGTTCCCATCATGGCAGAAACCCCTTCTGCTATGGAAGGAAGCAAGGGAAGCGTGGGCAGCAGGGCAAGGGAGGGGATTCTGCCCCTTTACCCTGTTCTCGTCAGACCCCAGCTGCAGTCCTGCGTGCAGTTCTGGAGCCCCCAGCACAGGAAGGACATGGAACTGTTGGAGTGGGTCCAGAGGAGGCCACCAAGATGCTGAGAGGGCTGCAGCAGCTCTGCTGTGAGGACAGGCTGAGAGAGTTGGGGCTCTG
>VWYK01015232.1:7652-35160 GCA_013399775.1 Semnornis frantzii | reverse complement strand
TGACTCTCTGTTTCTATGACTCTACGATTCTCAGATTGCCTGCCACAGATGCTGGAGGGGAGGAAGCAGGACTTGGAGTTGGGCATGGTAAAATAACCACGGAAAAAGCCACATTTTTTTAATTTGCAAGCCTGAGAATATGGATGTGTGGAGCAGTGCTCTCAGAGATCTGCTCACCCAAAGAGGCTGTGTGACCTACTTGTTCACTCAAAGCAGCTTTGATTTCATGTGTCGAGATTGCTCGAAGCAAGACCCAACTGTACCTAGCAACAATTAAGAGAATCATTTAAGAAGTGGGAGATGATGAACAGAGAAGGAGAAAAAAAAAAAAACAAACCAAAACCCAACAACAAACCCTAAACAGCCCATTCATAGTGGCTGAATAGAAAAGTCCTCACAGATCTGATCTGTCAGAAATTATTCATCCAGGAAAATCTGGACCTGAACCATAAGACTGGGGGTTTTTTTTCTTCCTTTCCTTTTTTATCCTCTGATATATGAATCAGTGTCACTTTACATCTGAGCACAGAATGTTTTGACCTATATAATATCTTAGATAGTGGAAATCCAGCTTGGAAATCTCAGAGCAGGGAGGGAAAAAAAAAAAACCCTATATATATGAGAAAGGATGGCATAAGCCAGTAATATGGCATTAAGCACACAGAGATGAGACTTATCACTGGGAAACATCCCAACAGAAGTCAGAAGAAGAGAGTTTTGTAAATAATAGGATTAGGAAACAGGTTGGTACTTTGTGGAGCTGGCTCCACAATCAAGCTGATAACAACTAGATTAATAAGGCAATTCAGTCTGAACACACTGGAGCGCCAGCAAGCTTCTCAAAATCAATGCCTATCTGTGCAATTTTAATAGAGGTTGGTCTTTCACCTTCTGAAGCCAAGAGATTTGAAACTCCAGGTCAGCAAGGTATAATAAAATGGGCTGAGTTTGGGGGGTTTTTTTGGGTTTGGGGTTGGTTTCTTTTCTCAATGTGTGCTTCTTAATTAGTGCCCCCAATTTCTTAGTGTCTTCATCTTCCCCGCTGGGTGAAGTGAAGCAGTGCAGCAGTATTGACTTGTCTGGGTTGGTAATGAGGTATGGCTGACCTTGGGAAGTACCATGTGTGGCTAAACTGGGGGTGTCTTCAGCAGTGGTTTGCCTGCCTGGTACCCACTGGTGGGCTGAAGTGAGCAGGATCAGATGAGCAATACCTNTCAACCTGTCCTCAGAGCAGAGCTGTTGCAGCCCTCTCAGCATCTTGGTGGCCTCCTCTGGACCCACTCCAACACTTCCATGTCCTTCTTGTGTTGGGGGCTCCATAACTGCACACATATTCATAGTGTATGTTGCCTGTTGTCTGTTGTCATAGTGTGTGTTGACTGTACAACAGGAGATTGTAGGGAAGTCATCCAGTACCATAAAATCATTAAGATGGGCAAAGACTTGTAAAGATCAAGTCCAACCCAACACTACCATGCCCACTAAACCACGTCCTGAAGTGCCATGCGCGCACAACTTTCAAACACCTTCAAGGAGAGTGACTCCACCACCTCCTTGAGCAGCCTGTTCCAATGCCTGACCACTCTTGCAGGAAAGATATTTCCTGAACCTCCCCTGGTGTAACTCGAGGTTGAGATGGGACATTTCCTATTGTCCTATCTGTAGTTACCTGGGAGAAGAGGCTGAACACCCACCTCGTTGCAACCTCCTTTCAGGCAGTTACAGAGAGCAAAATGGTCTCCCCTCAGCTTCCTCTTCAACCCACAACCTTTGAATTAAGAGTTCACAGGATGCCAGGATCCAGGAGTTGCAGTGTAGGACACAAAGGACCAAAAGGCTGGTCAAAGCCTCAGGACCATTTTGGGATTCATTAAACCAGCTGAGACCTTCAGCCAAGGATCATGTCCCAGCTTTGGGCAATCTTCATGGCTTGGAGGGAGAAACCAAGCCTGGTACAGGAAGCAGTGTCTTTGCCAGCATCTCAGCTGTTCACCCACAGCATCCTGGCTACTGCCAGCCAGCAAAGCAGTGAGCCCAGTGCCATGGAGCAAGTCATGGGAAGATGGCTAGCAGAGCCCCACTCTGCCTCCCAGCCATGCTCTCCATGTTCACATGTGACAGCAGAACACTTCATGCTCTGCTTGCATCACAGTATTTTGAAACCTTTGGCTTTTCACAGTGTGTGAGGGGGGAAGGAGCAGCCCCTGCAGCTGTCCTTGAGGGGCTGCTCAGCAGGGCATCGGGGCAGCCACTTGCCTTCCCCACCACTTCAGCACACAGTGAGCTGGGAGGTGAGCTCTCAAGCTTGCCTTCCTTATGTCCAGCATCTCCAGCCCCCCTGCCTGCATTAGTTTCAGGAGGAGACATGCACAGACCTGGGGGCATGTAAAGCTAGATTGGCTAAATGCATTTGAATAACACATTGTGATGCTTTGGATCAGTCCTGCTGTAGCCACAAACCAAGGATGAGTTAGGAGCTAACAGGTCTTCTCCACATCCTAATTTCTTTCACAGAGATTGTGAACCAGCACTTACTGAAGGAGCAGCATTTCTTTTTCTAAGCCTTTAATCCAGTCCCTATCTGTCTTACAGCAAGTGTGAAGGAGTGTGAATCCCATTTGGAAGGCTCCTTCAGAGGAGACATCTCTAAAAGGATGCGTGGTTTGCACACTAATCCACTCTTCTCCCACACCCTGTGGTGAACCCCATTAAAGCAGAGGCTTGTTAAATGCCAGTAGGCTCCAGGAATAAGCTCGTCCTGCTGTTCCCTTGATGCACCAAAAAAATGAAGCTGCTTGCTGGCTCTCAGGTTTGTCAAAGAGAAGAGTGTCCGAACAGGAGTTGCTCAGACTTGGCTGTAGATGACCTCTTAAGGGAGGGATTAAAGGGACAACCATAGGTGGCATTTCCAAGGGTTTGATGTATGTGGTGATGAGTGCTGTGCTCACCCTGACAAAGGGACCTGCATGGCATCCCACAAGACTGAAAGTCTCTTTTTAGTGGCACCAAATGTTCATGTACTCTCTTCTTTATGTCTAAGGCCTTTTCAGGACTGTTCAGGACTGTTAGAAATGTGTGCTCCTGAGATCTATTTCCATTAAGGTGTCCAGGTAACAGCATTTCTGCTGGAAAATCATTTGCTTCTCTTTATGGGCACGTTCATTTGGGTATCTGTGCAACAGAAGCAAGAAGCAGTAATGAGCATGTGGAGGTTAAAATGTGTCTGACTAGGAGCCCAGCTCCTGCTGAACATCACAGTGAGGGCAACTGGTTCTATATGACCCTTTGCAAACAGCAAGCTGAAGTAACAAGGGGCTCTGCAGCCAACCAGTACTTGCATATCTTTATCTGAAGTGAGGATTCACAGTTGGTGTGAGTGGCACTGGTTTGTGGCAGGGCTTGGTCTCACCTGTTCTTCATTAGAGCATCATATAGGTGCTGGAGACTCTGACTTGATTACCACAGGTCTTGCTCAGCAGGTCTGGTACCTGTCCTTGTGCAGTGGTGTCAGCCCATGGCAGTGACAAGGCTGTCACTTCAGATCTAACTCCAGCACATGACTGGCAGTGGTGAATTAGCCTTGGAGCTCCAGCCAGGTTACACCAAAGGTGGAGAAGAGGGAGGTCAGAGGATTGGAGGAGGCTGGAAGAGGGACTTTGGGTCTGGCCTGGGTCACTGGGAGCTGGGACAAGGCGTGCTGTGAGGATGAGGTCTGCACAAGTCACCCAGGAGTCTGGATAAAGTGGAGGTGTTGAGTGACTTCTTCTGAAAGCCCAAGGTGGAGACAGTGGTAGGAATCCTGTACAGGTCATTCAGCTCAGTGCCTGCCCTGAAAAGGACAAGTAAAGTCCACTGAATCATAGAATGGTTTAGGTTGAAAGGGACATCAAAGGTCATCCAGTTCCAACCCCCTGCCATAGGACACCTCCCACTAGAAAAGGTCTCTCGAGGCCTCATCTAACCTGGTCTTGAACACCTCCAGGGAGGTTGTGGAGCACAGAATCACAGAACATGATCTTTCTGTGCTCCACAACCTCCCTGGGCAACCTGTGCCAGTGTCTCACCACCCTCACTGCAAAGAACTTCTTCCTAACATCCAGTTTCCATCTCCCCTCTGCCAGTGCAAACCCATTCCTCCTCCTCCTCCTGTCATTCCAAGACCTTGTCAATAGTCCCTCCCAGGCTCTCCTGTAGGCCCCCTTTAGATACTGGAAGCACTCCAAGGTCTCCTGGAAGCCTTCTCCTCTCCAGGCTGCAGACCCCCAACTCTCTCAGCCTGTCCTTACAGCAGAGCTCCTGCAGCCCTCTGAGCATCTTGGTGGCCTCCTCTGGACTGGCTCCAACAGTTCAATGTCATTCCTGTGCTGGGGGCTCCAGAACTGCACACAGGACTGCAGGTGGGGTCTCAGAGTAAATGGACAGAATCCCCTGCCTTTTCCTGCTGGCCACACTGCTCTTGCTGCAGCCCAGCACACAGTTGCAGTCTGGGCTGCAACCTGGATATGCAGGAAACCTTCCCTAGGCAGTGCTAACTTGTTGAAGAAAGGAGAGCTGTGTTTAACACAACCAGTAGGCTGCACGCTGCTGTGACGACGGAGAGCAGATGTCTTTGATGGCTGCTTAGGTTGCACAGGTATTATTCACTGGGAGGGTTAGGAGGGGTTTTTTTTTTGTTGTTGTTGTTTTGCCAGGATGCTCTTCAAGTCACACAGTAGGGCAGCAGCAGAGGATGAATGTGAAAAGCCCTTCAGAGGCATCAGGACATCTCCCTTCTGGATGGGGCAGGATGCGAGCGGCGCAGCAGCGTCTCCAGCTCAGAGCCCTCCAGAGCAGGATCTCTTGACTGTTGAACAATGCTTGGCAAAGAGGAGGCTGGCTTTATAAATAATGCATTTCCTTTGTCTTGCAGGAGTTCTGGAGGCAGAGGTACAATCAGATCAGCTGTGAACAGCTTACATAGCAAATCTAATAGGTTTGTAAATTAGATTTTGTGTTCATTTGTTTTTGCTGTGAGGCAGCTATTAATCTGCTTCTCCTCTTGGCTGGGTGGTGCTGTTCTTATTTAGCAAACGTATCCACTGCTTTGCACTTCTGCTTTGCATTTCCTTAATCATTTCCCCACCACCACCACTTCCTTCCCCCAGCTCAGTGCAATAATCATTTGCAAATAACCAAGGACCTGCAAGTTGCAGTGATTGAGGGAATGAGAGAGAGAGTTACTTATTGTGAAAATAAGTCAGTGATAGAGTTGCCATTTTCATAGCTTTACTGCATGCGACCACCAGCTTCAGCAGCAGAACTTCACTGGGTTTCAGCACTTCAGGAGCAGAGTCATTTCATGGCATGGCAGCTTCATTCAGTCTCTCTGTCTCTGTTATTTTTACAAGGATTTCATGTCAGCCCAGCCTTACCACATGGCACAGTTGCAAAGCTCAGCAACACCACATGAGGAAGACTGAGTGATACCATTCTGTGATGATCAGAAAAAAACAGAAAATGGACAAAGCCATAAAAATTGTCATTGTTGCCAAGGTTTCTTTGCCATGTTGCCTTTATGAGCTTTCACGGAATCATAGAATCAGTCAGGGTTGGAAGGGACCACAAGGATCAGCCAGTTCCAATCCCCCTGCCACGGGCAGGGACACCTCACACTACATCAGGCTGGCCACAGCCTCATCCAGCCTGGCCTTAAACACCTCCAGGGATGGGGCCTCAACCTCCTCCCTGGGCAACCCCTTCCAGGCTCTCCCCACTCTCATGCTGAAGAACTTCCTCCTCATGTCCAGTCTGAACCTCCCCACCTCCAGCCTTGCTCCATCCCCCCTAGTCTTGTCACTACCTGATAGCCTCAAAAGTCCCTCCCCAGCTTTTTTGTAGGCCCCTTCAGACACTGGAAGGCCACAATAAGGTGACCTGGGACTCTCCTCCTCTCCAGACTGAACAGCCCCAACTCTTTCAGTCTGTCCTCACAGCAGAGCAACTCCATCCCTCTGAGCATCCTCCTGGCCCTTCTCTGGACCATAGGATGCATTGCACAGAAAGGTACCTTTAAAGGTCATGTAGTCCAACTCCCATGCAGTAAGCAGAGACATCCCCAACCAGAGCAGGAGTTTTGACACCTTGTAAGTAAGCTTTGCAAGGCACAAGGTGATAGGGCAAAATGAAGGACACAAATCCATCAGCCTTGACTGGCAGCTTCTGGAGAGATGTGGTACAAACACAAACAAAGACACTGGCAGCCAGCACTTGGGAACACTTCCTGCTCTTTCTGAAATGTTATGTAGTGTGTCCTCAAGAGATCCTTCCTTCCCTGCCCTGGAGATGTGCTCCTGAGAGCTGGATGTTACCCATGAACCTGAACCACCACCTCTGCCCCATCTCTCACTCTCCTCTCTCCTTGAGGTTTAGGTGGGTTTTATAGATGTATTTATTGACAAACCATTTCCCAGCTGGAAAAAGCCCTTTGCACCAGAGAGGGAGCTTCTCTTTAGCTCATAGCAAATGCTTGGGCTGTGTATTTTTCAGAGCACTCTGAAGTGTGAAGGTTTTTTCCAGGCTGCAGAAACACGCACGGCTTCCTGATGAGATGCTTGGATATTCTCTTTGGAGGGTGGCTGGCTGCAATGGAATATTCAGAGGCTCCCTTAATTCATGCAATTTAGTGTGAATGCCACTGAAGTGCTTGGGCTGATTTGCTTCTTAGAGCAAGACTTAAGAGCTGAGGTCTCCCAATGATCAGATGATCAGGGAGACCAAACCACAGCATCTGGCTCTTGTCTGTCCCCCAGCTCATTTCTGGGTCTGGAGTGGGCAATCAAGATGCTGAAATCCCTGTGCTGTCTTCCACACAGGGAAAACAGTTCCCAGTGAGCCACTCCCACCCTTTGGTATGGGATGTTGTTAGCCCAGTCCCACAGGCAGCACCCAGTGGCTCAGCTAAATTAATTTCTCCTTTGAGTGAAGTGAAGGTCATGTTTCTCTGATGAGGATTTTCACAGAATCACAGAAAAGATTGAAAAAGAGTAGATTGGGGGAAAAAAATAGATTGGGAAAAGCCTTTAAGATCATTGAGTGCAATCATTAGCCTAACACTGACAAGTCCTTGACTAAACCATATCCCTAAGCACCACATCCACAAGACTGTTAAATACTTCCACAGATGGGGACTCCACCACTGCCCTGGATGGCCTATTCCCATGCTTGAGAACCCTTTCAGTGAAGAAATTCTTCCTAATATCCAATCTAAACTTCCCTTAGTGCAACTTGAAACCACTGCCTCTCATCTTACCACTGGTTACTTGGGAGGAGAAACCAACCCTTACCTCTCTGCAGCCTCCTTTCAGGTAGTTGTAGAGCAATAATATCTCCCTTGAGCCTCCTCTTCTCCAGACTAAATAACCCCAGATCTCTCAGCTGCTCCTCTTAAGACCTGTTCTATAGACCCTTCAACAGCTTTGTTGCCCTTCTCTGGACACACTTCAGCACCTCAAAGTCATTCAGTTTTAACCCTCTCCAGGAGCTGAGCTGGCCCACTTTGGAGGGCTCACATGTGAGCAAGAGGCAAGAGGGCAGCAATCTCAACTGCCCACACAGGAAATATCTTGGTGCATTTAGGGGCTCCCCAAGACTCTGGAATGTCTCATCTACAAGTGTCCATCTGCCAACCTGTCTTTGCAGAGCCTGCTTGTGGTGGTGTGTGCATGCTGGATGTGCCTGGCTGTGCATCTGTGCTCGTGTGATCGAGCAGGTATTCAAGGATTTGTGGCTGCCTGCTTGAGTGTAGCAGAATACAAACAGGCTTTCAGTTCTTGTTTAAGCTCATAACCGCAGTTTTGCTTTTCTGATGAAGTTTGAATTCCAGCAGCCAGAGCTGAAGACAGTGATTAGAAATGCCATTGGGATGCTAACGGATTCTGTCTCCCTCTCCCTGTCTTTTCTGCAGAGCTGAAGTAATAATAAATGACTCTTCGTCTCCAGCTGTTGTTGACAGAAGTAATGAAAGCATTAAGCACAACATTAAACCAGCCTCATCCAAATGGAGACACAACCAGACACTCTCTTTGAAGATCAGGTACTGGTAATTACCTATAGGACAAGAGACAGATTTGGTCCTCTCCAGTGCAAGCTGGCAAATTGCCTCTCTATATCATCTAAAGAAGTAGAGGAAGAAATAAAAGGCTTATCTCCTGCTGAGCTAGGCTTCATATCTGTAAGCGATCGCTTGGAAATGAATTCCCAGCTGAACCAGCTGGCCTTGCAACGATGAAACGAGGAGCACTTGAGCCCCCATTTGCCAGGCCAAGTGGAATTAGTGTGCACTGGTAGTGGGTCACAGAAGAGAGAAGGAGACTTCCTCCCCGGGGTAAACGTGGGGACCCCTCGCTTATGGTGGGCCGGCCGTGCTGGCCTGCCCCTGGAGCGATGGGTGGAGAAGGAGCAGGTGTTAAGATAGAGATAACCGTTTGGAAGCTGTTTCTGGAGAGCATCAGTCAACTGGGACTTGCCATAGAGGGAGAAAGAGTTCACCTTGTGCACGAGCCAGGTTCTCTGTGTACCTCACCTGATGGGGCTGTTTTCTTCCCTCTCCTCAGAAAACAGATCTTGAAGTTCCTGGATGCAGAGAAAGACATTTCGGTGCTGAAGGGGACGCTGAAGCCAGGGGACATCATCCACTATGTCTTTGACAGGGACAGCACCATGAATGTCTCCCAGAACCTGTACGAGCTGCTCCCACGGACCTCGCCCCTCAAGGGCAAGCAGTTCCCCACCTGTGCCATTGTGGGCAACTCAGGGGTGCTGCTCAGCAGCGGCTGCGGCCCTGAGATCGACGCACACAGCTTCGTGATAAGGTAGGGGCTAGAGGGGCTGCAGGGGGACTTGGAGCAGTGGAAAGGTGGAGGGCTGGAGTCCTGATCCTTGCAGCCACATATGCATGCATAGCATGGCCTGATGCAAACCTCCTGCTGCAAACCTCCTGCTGCAAACTCTTCTACCATTCAGCAGGTGCTCCCTTCAGTGTTCTTGCAAATGCATCCCATGCCTGCAGTGTTAAACCCCACAGGGCATCCCATGCCTGCACTGTTAAACCCCACAGGGCATCCCATGCCTGCAGTGTTAAACCCCACAGGGCATCCCATGCCTGCACTGTTAAACCCCACAGGGCATCCCATGCCTGCACTGTTAAAACCCACAGGGCACCATTAGCTCCCAGCACGCCCAGTTGCACTCACTGCCTGCTCTTTTCCCACGTGCTTGTCCTCTTGCAAACAAGCCCTGTCCTGGACTCTCCCATGGACACAATTAAATCCTTTCCCAAGTCATTTCTGCCCTCAAGCCCGAGGTGCCCCACACGATGCCCTGGCATTGCACTCGTGCACACCCAGGTTTGACGCAGCCCTGTGACTGCTCCATCTCCAGCATGGATGTCAGTGGCACTGCCCCATGGAGCTGCAGCAGCAGATCCTGACCCCCACTGAGGAGCACACCAGATTCATTACAGAAGTTGCTTAAAGTAGAGAGGAGGAGCAGGCCTGCCCCTCCCGTCCCCACACCTCTGTACAACTGTCAGCTGAAGGGCTGCAGGAGCCTGCTGATGATTTATGTATGTGCAGACATTTGCTTTCTGGTGAGTCTATTATGAAGACAGTCCAATCCATCAGCAGCTCACAGAGGCGGTCCCCAGCGTGACGTGGGACCAAGGATAATGTCACCTCTGCCCCCTCTCAAGCCTGGCTGCTCCAGACTGCCTGGCTGCTAGCAGCTCCCTCCTGTCTACAGGGGACAGGGGGTTATAGTTCCCATCCTTAAGTGTAACCAGAGCGAGCAAAGGGGAGAATTGCTTACTGCAGAGTCCTGGTAAAGTTTAGGGAGAGGTCTTTGTGTCAGGCAGCAAAGTTGGAGGAGGAAAGCACTTCTGGGTACAAGGATTGAGATTCTGAGTGACTTCTCTCCAGCTGGGTTATACTAGTGCAGGTCTGGCACACATGTACTCTTCCCACCACTGGTTATCTGAGCCACCACTTGAATCTGCATCTTAGAATCATAGGATCATCAAGATTTTTTGCTTGGAAGAGACCTTTAAGAACACCACGCCCAACAAAAAGCCTAGCACTGCCAAGTCCACTGTGTCCCTCAGCACCACATCTTTTAAATACCACCAGGGATGGTGACTCCACCAACTTCCTTAGGCAGCCTGTTCAGTGCCTCACAACCCTTTCAGTGAAGAAATCTTTCCTGATGTCCAATCTAAACCTCCCCGGGTGCAGCTTAAGGCTGTTTCCTCTTATCTTAGTGCTTGTTACTTGGCAGAAGAGACCAACCCTTCCCCCTTCTCTCCATCTTGCTGAAGAAGGTTAGCTCCATCCAGGCAGCCTTTTCAGCAGGGCTGGTAGTGAGCAGCAGTGAGCTTTGTGTCCAGGATACAGCTTCACTCTTCAGATCCAGTGCTTATTTTTAGCAATTTTTACTCCTGTGATGAGTGGATTAGCAAGGCCCTGCATGCCAGCAGCTGGGTTTTCTTTACATCACTCCCTTAGTTTCCCCATCTGGAGCACCTGTCCCATGAGGAGAGACTGATGGAGCTGGGGCTGTGCAGTCTGGAGAGGTGAAGGCTCCCAGGTGACCTTATTGTGGCCTTGCAGTATCTTAAGGGGGCTACAAGAAAGCTGGGGAGGGACTTTTTAGGCTGTCAGGGAGTGATAGGACTGGGGGGAATGGAACCAAGCTAGAAATGGGGAGAGTCAGCCTGGATGTTAGGAAGAAATTCTTCACCATGAGAGTGGTGAGGGCCTGGAAGGGATTGCCCAGGGAGGTGGTGGAATCCTCATCCCTGGAGGTGTTTAAGGCCAGGCTGGATGAGGCTGTGGCCAGCCTGATCCAGTGTGAGGTGTCCCTGGGCATGGCAAGGAGGGTGGAACTGGATGATCCTTGCGGTCCTTTCCAACCCTGGCTGATTCTATGATTCCATGGTTCAGTGATTCTATGATTGTCATGTTCTATAAGGCAGGGAGAAGAATAGTACTGGCTGATTATCAAGGCAGATGGCCAGGATGCAATTCCTGCTCCTTAAAATACTGTCACTTGGCTGTAAATCACTGCAGGAGAGTATGCAGCATTCTAACATGTGGGTACCCTCTGGGTTTCATCCCACGGGGGGATCATCTCTCTGTATCCCCCCCATCTGCTGGTCACTGGTGCCATATACTCAGTGCCATGTGCAGAGCAAGGCCATGACTTAAGAGGTGTGGATTCCCCCTCGAGGAACTGTAGGAAACCACCACCTAACAGGGGTGGGTGATTTGCTGACACTTCATTCCACCTCATCCCTGCAGTGATGCAGGAGGTCACGGAGCAGGAGATGCCAGGGGAGCACCTGTGCCCAAGTTCACATGCCCAGCCTGCAAGAAGGCACCAATTAATAGTAGAGAAAGATGAGTTCTGAAGGTCACAGCCTCCAGACAGCCAAACCCTGTGGAGACCATGTCCTGGCATCCACTGCCTGCTGGTGTCGTTATCGCTGCTGGTGCCACTGGGTCTGCTGTTCGCAGAGACTCGTCGGGAAGGGAAAAGGGACTTGGGATAATATTACCCCAGCAGAGCTGGAATTAAGAGGCTTTCTTTGCGTGGGAAAGGCTGCTTCATTTCAAATCTGCCGCAGCAGCAGAGATGGGGAGGTTTGTTGCTGCATGTTATTTTTGAACCACACCAGAGGAGATACAAATCTCTCTAAACCCACCCACCAGACGCCAAAGTTATGGCTGTGATTAGCATTGCCCCAGAGGAACATGCACACACACACACACATACCAGCATGCTGAGGAGTGATGTGCTGATGTTAGGATGGCTCATCCTTACCACATCAGAGCTTCTCTAATTTATTGCAGAGGCTTGTTCTCCCTCTCCTCCTCCTCCCCCCAAAAATGAGGGCACATCTCTCACTGCCTCAAGCTTTTTGGCATCAAGCACCCCCTGTATTTGTCACAGAATCACAGAATTAACCAGGTTGGAAAAGAACCTCTAAGATCATCGAGTTCAACCTATCACCTAACACTTTCTAATTAACCAACTCATGGCACCAAGTGCCTCATCCAGCCTCCTCTTAAACACTTCCAGGGATGGGGACTCCACCACCTCCCTGGGCAACCCATCCCAATGCCAGTCACTCTTGCTGGGATGAACATCCTAACATCCAGCCTAAACCTGCCCTGGCACAGCTCGAGACTGTGGCCTCTTGTTCTGTCCCTGGGTGCCTGGCAGCAGAGCCCAACCCCAGCTGGCCACACCCTCCCTTCAGGTAGCTGCAGAGAGCAATGAGCTCTGCCCTGAGCCTCCTCTTCTGCAGGCGGCACACCCCCAGCTCCCTCAACCTCTCCTCACAGGGCTGAGCTCCAGGCCCCTCACCCGCCTTGCTGCCCTTCTCTGGACACCTTCCACCGCCTCACCATCTTTCTTAAATGGAAGGCCCCAGAACTGGACACCAACCTTTCTCACATCCATTGTAAAAGGCTTGTTTGGTGTTTCCCCTCACAGGTGCAATCTGGCCCCTGTCCAGGAGTACTCACAGGACGTGGGCATGAAGACAGACCTGGTGACTATGAACCCCTCAGTCATCCAACGGGCCTTTGAGGACCTGGTAAACGAGACCTGGAGAGAGAAGCTGCTGCAACGCCTGCACAGCCTCAATGGCAGCATCCTTTGGATCCCGGCGTTCATGGCCAAGGGCGGCAAGGAGCGAGTGGAGTGGGTGAATGAGCTCATCCTCAAGCACCACATCAACGTCAGGACTGCCTACCCTTCACTGCGCCTGCTGCACGCTGTCCGAGGGTGAGAGCCTTCCCGGTGTGCTCGGAGCCAGGATTTCATGGCCTTCCTGAGCTGAGGCCAAGCCAGCAGTTTGTGCTGGAGGCAGACAGCGTGAGCTGTTTCTTGCTGCAGATGGTGAGGAGGGCTCCGTGGGGGGGTGGCAGGCCCCTAGGTGAGATGGGAATACCACCCCAGCAAGCAGGAGCTCCCAGCTCTGCTCTTTGTGTGTGAGTGCTCTTAGCCATGCAATATAGCAAGTTTAGGTCTTCCTGTGGTTTCCTGAATGCCACCACCATCATTTCCTAACCTCCAGTTAGGGCTTTCCTTGTCACCACCATCATTTCCTAACCTCCAGTTCAGCCTTTCCTTGTCACCACCATCATTTCCTAACCTCCAGTTCAGGCTTTCCTTGTCACCACCATCATTTCCTAACCTCCAGTTAGGGCTTTCCTTGTCACCACCATCATTTCCTAACCTCCAGTTCAGCCTTTCCTTGTCACCACCATCATTTCCTAACCTCCAGTTCAGGCTTTCCTTGTCACCACCATCATTTCCTAACCTCCAGTTCAGGCTTTCCTTGTCACCACCATCATTTCCTAACCTCCAGTTCAGGCTTTCCTTGTCACCACCATCATTTCCTAACCTCCAGTTAGGGCTTTCCTTGTCACCACCATCATTTCCTAACCTCCAGTTCAGCCTTTCCTTGTCACCACCATCATTTCCTAACCTCCAGTTCAGCCTTTCCTTGTCACCACCATCATTTCCTAACCTCCAGTTCAGGCTTTCCTTGTCACCACCATAATTTCCTAACCTCCAGTTAGGGCTTTCCTTGTCACCACCATCATTTCCTAACCTCCAGTTCATGCTTTCCTTGTCACCACCATCATTTCCTAACCTCCAGTTAGGGCTTTCCTTGTCACCACCATCATTTCCTAACCTCCAGTTAGGGCTTTCCTTGTCACCACCATCATTTCCTAACCTCCAGTTTGGGCTTTCCTTGTAGTGCTCAACTAGTGAAGAGGTTTGTCACCTTGTGCTTAAGTGACACATGCAGATCTCACACAGCCTCTTGAGCTCATGGCAACCTGGGTGAGCTCAGCAGCAGCCCATGAGATGCCTGAGTGGTCCTGTAGTGGGGCTAATTGCACTGCTTGTCTTAAATGCACAGCAAAGACACGGAGGGGACTGGCATGGTCTGGTCCTGCTCATCAGACAGAGCCAGGTGGTGGTGAATGGACTTACTAGGAGGGAAGAAAGGCATCTTTTTTGTTCTCAAGTTATAAAAGAAGGAGAACCTCCTCATAGATGACTTGAGGGTGGGGGAGGCTCTTGTTTTATTCTGTTATTTCTCTGGGGAGAATGTGATTAATAAGGCATTTAGGGAACCCAGACAGGCAGTGGCTTATTTTGGAGGTGGCTTAGCAGCAGTAGTTACCCTCTCTGGTCCCAAGTGGATCCTGTTGGTCTCCTAGAGTGGGAATTCTCTGGTGGTTCCACCTCTGTGCCTCAACATTAATGCTTCTTGATAGCTTTGAGCACTTCTTCCCCTGCAGACCTCAAAGCTTGAGCTCAAGTGGTCCATGCCTCAGGCCAGGCTGTGTCTCATTGCAGAGGGTGGGCATAAAACACATTTTGGGGTCCCACAGGAGCAAGTATAAGGGGGTGCTCTGAGGAGTGGGGTGAAAGGCAGCTCTGCAGGAACACTGGTGAGCAGGGAGGGCTGCAAGCTGGGGGCAGTGGAGGCTCTGGTGCCGTGGCAGCATTAATGGCTGGGAAGAACCATGTCTGCCTCAAGTGCCTGTGTTTGAGGCTTCCCTGGGCCAGAGAGGTCAAGAAAACTGGCTGTGAGGTAAAGCAAGGGAAAGAAATTAGACCATAACTCACAGAAGGGGAGAAGAGGAAGAAAACCAAAAAGACAACCCAAATTCTGAGCTATTTCTAGCTGTAATTGACTTACTTTCATCTGTCAAAATAGAATTAAGCTCTTGTAATAAGCCCTTTAAATCAACAGGCTGCTAATCCTGTGCTGGCAACCATTCCCAGTGCCAAAAACTTCCCAGAGGAAGCTTTGCAGAGGGATTGGCAAGGACTGGGCATCACTTCCCTGTGGGAGAAGAGGAGGATGCCTCAATAAGCTCTGCTGCTGAGCTTATCTTCCAACTCATGGCACCTTCCTGGCCCTCCTGTGCTACAGCCCTGTGGTTCAGCCAGGCTGGCTGGCATTCTGATTGTCCTCATGCATCTCACACAGAGCAGCTGTGGCTGGCAGGTCATGCCTGACTGTGGGGGATGCAGGGTTTGGGGGACATGCTCAGGGGTTCTGCACTTTCTCTCCATGCATGCACCATAGAATAGTATCTTCCTTTTGCACATGTCAGTGTTGCTCTGGGTTTTAATGGGCTCTCATGGAAGAAGCATGAGTTTGGGCTTCTGAAAACCTACTGGGACTCAGAGGGATGCAGCCTGTCAGACCTGCTGGGGCTCAGAGGGATGCAGCCAGTCAGACCTGCTGGGCTCAGAGGGATGCAGCCAGTCAGACCTGCTGGGGTTCAGAGGGATGCAGCCTGTCAGACCTGCTGGGGCTCAGAGGGATGCAGCCAGTCAGACCTGCTGGGGTCAGAGGGATGCAGCCAGTCAGACCTGCTGGGGCTCAGAGGGATGCAGCCAGTCAGAGCAGTGAGTGGAGTGGTCACTCTTGGTGAGTGCCTGAGCTGGATTTGGTACCAGCACGTGGCTGGACCTTGGCTAATGCTGCTGACAGGCTCTAAGTAGCCAGTCTGAGCTACAGCTGAGACCTCAGTGCTGTCCTTTGGGCTGGTCACCGTGCTGTGGGGCAGTGCAGAAAGGTGAGTCATGGCTGCATGGAGGCAGCACTAATTCAATTAGCACGGCAGAAGCCAGAGCTAATCCTCGTCAGGGGAGCTGCCGCCTGCCCTGCCCTCCTGCTCTCACACTTATCAGCAGGAAAACAAGGATGCCTGCTAATTAACAATTAATAGCATTAAAACTGCAGCCCCCCCCTGCCCCAGACAGCCAGGATTGATGGGAGCACTTCAACAACTCACCCAGTGTGTTGTGTGCTTGGCTAAGGGACCCAGCAGGGCTGTGGGGCAAAGGGCTGGGCTGGACTGTGCTGTGCTGGGGTAAGGCCAGAGGCAGTGTCAACCCTTTCCTTGGTGCAGCATCCTCAGGTTTGGATTTGGCTGGATTTAAGAGTGATTGCAGCAGTACTGAGGGAGCTGGCCACAGCTGAGGGAGGGGGGGGTGTGCTGATGCTTTTGGGTCTGTGTAGATCTCTCAGGTACACATAGAGTTGCCTTTGCTCTCCTGAGACCCCACCTGGAGCACTGTGTGCAGTTCTGGAGTCCCCAGCACAGGAAGGACATGGAAGTGTTGGAGCCAGTCCAGAGGAGGCCATGAAGATGCTCAGAGGGCTGCAGCAGCTCTGCTATGAGGACAGGCTGAGAGAGTTNGTTCAAGGCCAGGTTGGATGAGGCCTTGAGTGACCTGTTCTAGTGGGAGGTGTCCCTGCCTGTGGCAGGGAGCTGGAACTGGATGAGCTTTGAGGTCCCTTCCAACCTAAACCATTCTATGATTCTTGAGCACCTGCTCAGGGTAGTTGGAATGAGCTGCCCAGGGAGGTGGTGGAGTCCCCCAGCCTGGCTGTGTTTAAGGGCGATTTGGATGTGGTGCTTAGGGCTATGGTTTAAGGTGAATCTTGTAGAGTAGGGTTCTAGGTTGGTCTTGGTGGTCCTGAGGGGCTTTGCCAACCTGGGTGCTTCTGTGTGATTGTGTGGATGTGGTGCTTAGGGCTATGGTTTAAGGTGGATCTTGTAGAGTAGGGTTCTAGGTTGGACTTGGTGACCCTGAGGGGCTTTACCAGCCTGAATGTGTCTATGATTCTGTGATATGATGTAGTTTGGGATGAGGGAGCCTTTCCTTAGTTCAGAGTGACCAGGAACTCTAAGAGTTTACTTTTTTACCTTCTATGATACTTATTCCTTCCACCATGCTGCACTTATGCTTAGAGTTCCTTGCTGTTACAGGAACACGGTCTCCAACAACTTCCTCTGCCTCCCCAGCTGTCCCTGCAGAACATTGCACTTTCCCCTGGCAGACCTGAGATTTGTGCAACAAATACATTTTGTGACATGCAGCATGCAGCATGCAGCAGAGAATCAATAACCCACAAAGCCCCACAGACCATCCTGCTGGGCTGCAGTGGGCTGCAGGTGCAGAGACATCCTCTTTCCTCCTTTGCTGGATCAAGATACCCTTTATCCTAAGCTGATTTGGAAATCACAAAGACATGGGGGAAGTCTTTCAACCAAGTCATTCTTTTGTGTATATTTTTTTTCTTCAAGGAATAGGACTTTGCACAAAGGCTAACATCTCAACCAGCCTTAATTTGGCTACGAAAGATTTGTTTTTTCTCAGCTTCCTTTGCTGCCAGCAAAATCTATTTGTGCGTTCCTGACTTTTCTCCTCGAACCTCAGTATTTATTGTCCTGCTCTGCTTTCCCCAAGACCAGAATTTCAGTGGCAAATGAGCTTGTTTTGTTTTTTTTTTCTTTTTTTCCCTACAATTTTCAGTGCATTTAGGGCATTTATGGAGTGTGTGGTTGCCGAGATAAGTAGAAAGCATTTGGTTTTGTTGTCCTTAACAGCATCATTTGAGACATCACCTTCCTAGCTGTGAGGGTGCTTTAAATGTTGGTCGTTAGCCTTCCTGCTTTGATGGGTCTGGGTAATCTGTGTGGTAGCACAGAGGCTCTTCTCACACTCTTAAACTCACCACTTTGACGCCAGGAGGTGAGACAGCCACCAGCTTTGGAGCTCAGAAGGAAACCAAAATGCTACCTAAGGCTGAAGAAGAGAACTGTGCCATGGCAGGGAGCCAGCTCCTGGGGACAGGGATGGTGCCATGTGTTTTGGGGGGGTACGTGCCTCACTTCAGAGCAATCCTGTAAAGCATCTCCTGAGCGATTCATCTCCTGGCTGGGAAGCTAAGTGAGCAAGCCCCTTATAAGTCATCTGTTAGTGTCTCCAAAAAAACCTTGTAATCCCTACTGCCAAGCAGCTTTTGTTAGGGAAACAACATGAAATGCAGGAAGCAGGGGGAAATAATGGTGTCTGAGGGCTTGAGCATTCATGGACACGTTTCAGTTTGCCTTGTCTAATCTAGTCTAGCATTCCTCACTCTGTCCATCAGGAGGGTCTCTTGGCAGTAGCCAATTCTAATCCTGTAAGATTTTAAGAGCTTCCTGGTAGAAGAAGAAGAAGAAGAAAAAAAAAAAAATCAATATATCTCCCAGCTCCTTGGCTTGGTCTCCTGATAAGTTTTACATCCAAATAGCTGTGACAGTTCATGTGTGCTCCTCACAACAGCAGTTGTCTTGCTTAGGGTCTGGAGCTTGGTTAGTGCAGCTCTGCCCTGTGTCATCACAGGTGCACTATGGCAGATTCAGAGAGGCATCTGAGACAAAGAAGAACCCACCAACCTCAATCCAGGGCAGATCTGGCCTGGATGTCGAAACTTGATTTGGTGTTTAGGCTTTGCCCAACTCAGACTCCAGCTCCAGCTTTTGGAGTCAATGTTAGCATGAATCTGGATGGGAACCTGCCCAGTCCAACCCATCTAGCAGAGATCTCATTACTGTGCACAGCTCTTGGAGGAGGCCATGAAAATGATCAGGAGATTGGAGCACCTCTGCTGTGGAGACAGACTGAGGGAGCTGGGGTTATTCAGCCTGGAGAAGAGAAGGCTATGGGGAGTCCTAATAGCAGCCTTTCAGTGCCTGAAGGGCCATGGATGGAGAGAGGCTGTTTACAAAGGCCTGCAATGATAGGGTGAGGAGCAGTAGCTTCAAACTAGAGAAGAGCAGATTTAGATTGGATGTTGGGAACAAGTTCTGCACCTTGAGGGTGGTGGAACACTGAAACAGCTTGCCCAGAGAGGTGGTTGGGGCCCCATCCCTGGGGATCATAGAGTCACAGAATGGAAAGTTTGGAAGGGACCTCAAGGATCATCCAGTTCCAACCCCCTGCCATAGGCAGGGACACCTCCCACTAGCACAGGTCACTCAAGGCCTCCTCCAACCTGGCCTTGAACACCTCCAGAGATGGAGCAACCACAACCTCCCTGGGCAACCTGTGCCAGTGTCTCACCACCCTCACTGTAAAGAACTTCCTCCTGACATCCAGTTTCAATCTCCCTTCTGCCACTTCAAACCCATTGAGACAGTCAAGGTGAGGCTGGACAGGGCTCTGGGCAACCTGATCTAGTTGAGCATGTCTCTGCTGACTGCAGAGGGGGTTGGACTGGATGACCTTTGGAGATCCCTTCCAACCCAAACCATTCTATGATTTCAGTGGAAGTGACAAAGGAAACTGGATACATAGACAGAAAAGGGTTGGGAGACGCAGGGTGGGGGATAGCAGCTGCCCCCATGGGCTCCAGTGCTTCATCTCCATCCACCCAGCAGCTGGGGCACATGCTGTGCCCAGCACAGCAGGTCCTGTCCTCTCCTGCATCAACATGAGCAGAGAGCACTGCTGGGGCACTGGCTCTGATTATCTGTAGATGCTTTTTTCAGCAGTATTAGTGGGAGCTGGGTGTGTGTGTCAGACTAATATATGCTTCTGACAGCCAAGGACTAGCACCTTCACAACAGCTTCTGTTTGTGTCACACTTTCATGAATAAGCTGTTTTTAAAAGGTCTGAAATTGCATTATTTCAGCTATTCTGATTTGTATCACTAAATAATGCAGCTGATAGTGCTGAAACCTGATTTCCTCATTGACCTGAGTTTTTTATTCATTTCATCAGGGCGATGGATTTTCTGTTCCTTTTATCCTGCAGGTTAACCCTTGCCTGGAGAGTTGCTTTAGGGTTTGCTCAGAGAGCTCAGGAGGTGATGAGTAAGCACTGCTCAGAACCCTGCCCTCACTAGTGGTTCTCAAACCTGCCTGCCCAGCATTTCAGCCCAAGTCAAGGCCAGAGTCTGCTCAGAGAGCTCAGGAGGTGATGAGTAAGCACTGCTCAGAACCCTGCCCTCACTAGTGGTTCTCAAACCTGCCTGCCCAGCATTTCAGCCCAAATCAAGGCCAGGGTCTGCTCAGAGAGCAGAGGAGGTGATGGGTAAGCACTGCTCAGAATCCTGCCCTCACAAGTCATCAAACCTGCCTGCCCAGCATTTCAGCCCAAGTGAAGGTCTGCTCTCTGACCTGGACGATGCGTGGTGAGGATGAGCACTGTCAGTGCAGTGAGGGGAGTGCTCCAGATGTGTGATGTGGAGGCTGCCACCTTCTCTGATTTAGGTGGGAGCTGTGGCTGCCTAGGGGCAGTTCCAGAGTGTTCTGTCTGCTGAAGGATACCCACCAGGCTTTAAGGACCAAGCACAGCAGTTGCTTCCCCTGCGTCTGCAGTGCAGTGAAGTGCAGGAGGCATCCACCGGTGGTCAGGCAGTGTCCTGCAGTTCATTTTAGGAGATTTCTTGGCTTCTTTGGAAATCTTTTGGAAAACTGATTTTGCTGAGGAGCAACCAGAACCACCAGCTAGGATAAGACACTCTGGGCTGCTTTCCTTGAAGCCTCCATCCTTGGTTCAAAGAGGTGCTGGGGCTTGTGTCCAGGCTGCCTCCTTACAAAAGACAGCCTCGAAGATCTGCTGGCATTTTCCCTCTGTCAGTATCATGATCCCAGAGCTGTCTCGGACAATTTTTGCCTGACAGTTCCTGCTCATAGCTGCATCCCACTCAGGCACCAGCCTGTCTCTGTAGCTCCTTCCACCCCTGAGGGTTTATTTACAGAAACAACACAGCACCAGCTTTTGAAGGAGGGCCACCCTGTGAGAACGGCTCTGAGAAAAGAGGTATTGGGTTTCAGGGCTGCTCTTTGCTCCTCTCCTTTAATTGCTGTCTCTTTCCATAAAATGTTGCAGTTAACAGTTATGGTGATTGGTGTAGCCAATTTGAAAAATAATTACTGCCTGCTTCAAGATTATCTTTCCTCCTAATTAAAATCCCGGACCTCACATATTAAAGGTGTACTGTTGACACAGCATCCCATGCGCGCCCAGACAACCTCATTTGGATTTACAGAATTAATTAGGTTTTATTTCCATCCCCAGCTGTTCTCCCCTGCACCAAGAATGTGGCCACTCTCTTCAGCTGGCCAGTGGTGGGAGAGATAAGAGGTAGATCTTCTTGAATACCTCCCACGCTCCGGTCACAAACCCGTCATTAGAAAGCATTCCCCAGGCCTCACTGGAGGATTTCCCACCTTCACTGGCCAGGAAACAAACTGCCAAGTGTTGTGTTATGATCTGAGCATTATATATTATGTATGTCACCTGTGTGGGTGGACTGGGACAGCCTGGAGTCCATCACCCCCTCCCAAAGCTGCAGCCAGCAGGTGGAATTTATGATGCTGCACGAGCAAGGTTTATCCTCCTTCCCATATTTCCAGTGACATGCCTGCAACAGGGGGAAATGCAGATAATAGAGCCAGGGGGGTTCATTTTGAGTTGAAAAAATTGAATTGCCATGTGTTTCTTCACAGAATCACAGAACTCAGGTGGTGCAACTGAGGGTTGTTCTGCTGACTTGCACCAGGTGAAGACTAAGGGCATCCTCTGCTTGTGCTTCACTGCCTCACCCTGTAAATGGTGGCCAGAATGGTCATAGAGTCATAGAATGGTCAGGGTTGGAGGGGACCTCAAGGATCAGCCAGTTCCAACCACCCTGCCATGGGTAGGGACACCTCGCACTACATCAGGCTGCCCAGAGCCATATCCAGCCTGGCCTTAGAAACATTCAGCGATGAGGCTTCCAGCATCTCCCTGGGCAACCTGTGCCAGTGTCTCACCACCCTCATGGGGGAGAACTTCCTAACATCTAACCTAAATCCGCCCTGCTCTAGCTTGGATCCACACCCAATACTTGCATGCTTGCTAGCTGTGTGTGCTGAGGGGGACTCACCAGGTTGGTTTTGGCAGGGCTGCTTTTGGGTGCTGTTTGTGCACCCTTGTTGGTCTTATGAAGGCTGTTTGTGCTGACTGGGTTGCAGAGGACAGCAGGTTTCTGAAGGGCACCTCTCTGTTTGACCCAAGTCATGAAGGGGACTTCAGGAAAGCTGGGAAGGGACTTTTTGGAAGGATTTGTAATGAAAGGTCAAAGAGTAATTTTATTTTAGCTGGAAGAAGGTAGACTTAGACTAGATATTAGGAAGAAATTCTTTGCAATAAAGGTGGTGAGACTCTGGAACAGGTTGTCCAGGGGTGCTGTGCATACCCCCTGCCTGGAAGTGCTCAGGGTCAGGTTGGATGAAGCCTTGAGCAACCTGCTCTAGTGGGAGGTGGCCCTGCCCATAGCAGCAGGATTTGAACTAGATGATCTTTAAGGTCCCTTCCAAATCAAACCATTCTATGATACTATGATTTTTGTCATCATTAATGCACCTGAGACAGTGGTGGTCACAGGTGGTACCCATGTGCAGGGGTCACTTCATCAGTGGTGGTCATGAGTGGTACCCATGTGCAGGGGTCACTTCATCAGTGGTGGTCATGAGTGGTACCCATGTGCAGGGGTCACTTCATCAGTGGTGGTCACAGGTGGTACCCATGTGCAGGAGTCACTTCATCAGTGGTGGTCATGAGTGGTACCCATGTGCAAGGGTCACTTCATCATGCTGTGAAGGTCATTGTATATTCACAGAGTTTTTACAGCTTCTCAACAAAACCTGGGAATTAATATTTTGAGCAGGCATAAGGTCACCAGCATCTTTCTGTGCTCTAGCTGGTAACTTGATAAAAGGGGAGCTTTAAGGCTTAAGCAGCTGCAGGACAAATGCAGGCAGTTGTCTACCCCCAAAGCCAGCTGGTTAATAGGCTTGACAGCTCTTCCCATGTAGGATGCCTGCTGCTAGAGGATATCCTAATTCAGTGTTAAACAGTTGTGATCATCTCCCATTTCTCTCCACGTGCCAGGGGTCTGATGTGCTTACCTGTAAACTCATCAAGGAGGCTGCTTCATGGCTAACTGTGGGAGAAGATTGCCTTGGCACTGCAGCCAGCCTTGCTGTGTCCCCACAGCACAACCCATACAGCCAGGAAAGCCCAGAAAATGCTGGTATGGTGCCTCTGAGATGCTGGCTCTCAGCAGCCTCCTGCCAGTTTTTTGCTCCTTTTTTGTGCTGGATGCAAAGGCAAAGAGGCAGGCAAGGAGAACCTCCCCAAAACACCATACTTGTCTTTTGCTAAAGCTACAAGCACTTGGGCATCCCTGAGCTGTAGGACCTGCCATGCCCTTCCTGCACAGGTCAAGGCAGTCACTGTGCTTCCAGAATTTTATTCAGCAGAAAAGTCAATTTTTCTCTTATCTGGCTGCAAACAAGCAGGTACGTTTTGTGCTCTGGTTGCTAAATTGTAATGGATTTCGTGAAGAGCTAATTGCAGGATTAAGACTGAAGTCTCCCAAGGGTTCTCTCTGTCTCTGACTGCCAGACCCTTAGCGGAGCCTAGTGGAAAGTGTGAATGGGGAACAAGACACTCCACGTGTGAGGGTGAAGGATCCCAAACCTCTGGGTGAGAGCACAGAAATGCCATGTGCCTTGCTCTGCTTCCTCCTGCTCTTTATCTGAAACGCTGCCAGTCACTGACCTGAGCTCAGGCCCTTGGAAATATAAATTAAAGCTAATCCTGGGGCTTGGAGGAGCTGTGACACAGCAGGATGTGCTGCTCGCACTATCCCTGCCTACTGTGGGGCACCATGCTGGGGAACGAGGGAGTGCATCCCTGAGGGGAGATCTTCTACCTCCTCCAAAACTTTTGCTTTCTGGTTTTGCTCCTCTGACAGTGTTTTTCTGATGAGCAAAGCAGGTAAGGAGCCTGTGCAATAAGCACTGGGTGCTGGAAACATCTTCTTAGAGGATATCGATGCTGCAGTAACTTTTATTGTCAGCCCAAAATGCAGCTGCTGATTCTGCTTCTGCTCATGCATCACTTGAGGGAGGCTCCTTGCCCTGTTCTTTTTGCCATTCCTCATAAAAACAAACACACTTTTCAGCAGAGAGTGCAGCTGACCTCCAGCCACCTCACACAGATACACTGCAGGTTGATGGTTGGACTTGGTCGATGGAATGTGGGCAGCAGAGCTACAGAGGGGGTCCGGCCCCTTTACAGGGCTCTGCTGAGACCTCACCTCCAATACTGCCTCCAGTTCTGCTGTCCTCAGCATAAGGAGGACGTGAATCTGTGGGAGTGAGTCCAGAGGAGGGCCACAAAGATTATCCAAGGGCTGGAGCACCTCTGCTATGAGGACAGCCTGAGGGAGCTCGGGGTGTGCAGCCTGGAGAAGAGAAGGCTCCAGAGGGACCTTGGAGCTGCCTTCCAATAGCTGAAGGGAGCCTGCAGGAAGGCTGCAGAGGGATTTGTCTTGAGGGTATCTAGAGACAGGCCAAGGGGAATGGTTTGAAGCTGAGGCAGAGCAGGGTTAGACTGGATCTTAGAAAGAAGTTCTTCAGTATGAAGGTGGTGAGACTGGAACAGGCTGCCCAGGGAGGCTGTGGCTGCCTCCCTCCTGGGGGTGTTGAAGGCCAGGTTGGAGGAGGCCTTGAACATCTGAGTCTAATTGAGAGGTGTCCCTGCCCATGGCAGGGAGGTTGGAGTAGATGATTTCTAAGGTCCCTTCCAAATGAAACCATTCTATGATCTCAGAGGTTCTATGATTGTGTATCTGATGGGCTGACACTGCAGAACGTGGTGCTGTGTTTGGTCCAGGTCACAGCAGCAGTCAGTGTGTGTGATGGGAACTCAGTGGTGTGTTTTAGCTCGTTCAGCCTGGTCACCCTTTATTCCAGGGCAAACGTTTGTACAGCCCTGATGTGTTTACTCTCAAAGTAAAAATCTTCAGTCATCAATGAAAGTCATCAGCTTGCGTTGTGTGAGAGTGTGTCTGCTTCAAGGGGTTGTTGGACTCTACTTGACACATGAATGGTTTGGTCTCTGGTATTGATCTCCTAGGCTGATTGGAAGGTAATTGCAGGCTGAAGTACTGATGTCCACCATTGCAAGCAATTCGGTTTTCATAAAGGATTGCCAAGGCATGAGATGCTTCAATGCCATAGCAACAAGTGGGCTGTAACTCCCAGACAGAGAGCAGGAGGATGCTTATTCATGAAGCAACCTGTAGAGAGGCTTTTTCCTGGCATGGAGAACTCTTCCGCTAGGCAAAAACCTTGCATTTTGAATTACCAATGTGTCTCAGTCAGAAGCTGGAGAGGGAGAATGTGCAAGAAACAAGTGAGGAAGGCACTAACACTTGGCTGGAGAGGGAGAATGTGCAAGACACAAGTGAGGAGGGCAATGACACGAGGCTGGAGAGGGAGAATGTGCAAGGCACAGTGAGGAGGGCAATAACACGAGGCTGGAGAGGGAGAATGTAAGGCACAGTGAGGAGGGCAATAACACAAGGCTGGAGAGAGAATGTGCAAGGCACAGTGAGGAGGGCAATAACACGAGGCTGGAGAGAGAATGTGCAAGGCACAGTGAGGAGGGCAATAACACGAGGCTGGAGAGAGAATGTGCAAGACACGAGTGAGGAGGGCAATAACACGAGGCTGGAGAGGGAGAATGTGCAAGGCATGAGTGAGGAGGGCAATGGCACGAGGCTGGAGAGGGAGAATGTGCAAGGCATGAGTGAGGAGGGCAATGGCATGAGGCTGGAGAGGGAGAATGTGCAAGGCACGAGTGAGGAGGGCAATGGCATGAGGCTGGAGAGGGAGAATGTGCAAGGCACGAGTGAGGAGGGCAATGGCATGAGGCTGAAGAGGGAGAATGTGCAAGACACGAGTGAGGAGGGCAATGGCACGAGGCTAGAGAAGGAGAATGTGCAAGACACAAGTGAGGAGTGCAATGACATGAGGCTGGAGAGGGAGAAATCAAGACATGAGTGAGGAGGGCAATAACTCTTTCCTCTCCCTTTGCAGGTACTGGCTAACCAACAAGGTGCACATCAAGCGCCCCACCACCGGCCTCCTCATGTACACCTTGGCCACTCGATTCTGCAACCAGATCTATCTCTACGGCTTCTGGCCCTTTCCCCTGGACCAGAACCAGAACCCAGTCAAGTACCACTACTACGACAGCCTGAAGTATGGCTACACCTCGCAGGCCAGCCCGCACACCATGCCCTTGGAGTTCAAAGCCTTAAAGACGCTGCACCAGCAGGGAGCCTTGAAGCTGACAGTGGGGGAGTGCGATGGGGCCACGTAGGGTGGTCCCTGGCCACGTTCCTGCACAGCTATGGGAGGAAGGGGAGGGGGCAGAAAGGACGAGTGGTGCCTGGTGGGGTTGGTTGTCTTTCTTAACGCGCAGAGCAGCGACACAAATCTATATACGTGGTACCTATATATATTGACCTGAGTATTATAACTGTTCGGTGTTCACCAAGGGAGGGACAGGAGAGATGCAGGAGCATCTAATGTGGCTGGCCTGGGCAAGACCCCATCTCGTGGGCTTGCTGGGCTCAGAAAGGCTTTCAACCTACATCCGAAGGGTGTGGAAGTGGCCTTGGTGTTTGAGGATATGTTAGGTGATGGGTAACCGTTAAGCCGTTTGTCGTGACTGGTCCGAGGTTGGTAGTTAGTTTGGCCAAGGGTGCTGCGGTGAGGCACGTTCTTGGCCCTGTGCTCGTGGCGGGGGGGGGGAGGGGCAGGGGGCGGGGGGGGGCGGGGAGGGTTGTNTGGGCAGGGAAGGTTTGTTGGCGGCTCCCAGAGCCGAGGGGCTGCCTGTGGCGCTGGGCAGGACCCATCTCCTGCCCGGCAGGAGCCAGCGCCTGGCGGAGGTGCGCACAGATCCATCCCAAACGTGGACTGCCAGGCTGAGCCCAGCCTTCAGGCAGGCGAGGGGCAAGTCTCCTGGGCTGCTGCTTGACCTCCGGGATGCGGTGGGGAGCTGTGCTAAGCTGACCCCAGTTTGCTGGGAGAGGAGATGTGAGGGCCTCCAGAGAACAGGCACACCGGTGCTGAGCCAGGTGGCCAGTGAGGAGAGTGCCGAGCATCTGTGTTTTTCTCTTCCTTTCCTAAGGAGCAATTTAGAAAGGAGCAAAGATGCTGGAACGTGGCAGGATGGAGGTTTGCTGCTGCAAACTGGCACCATTAGCATTAAGTGTCTTACTGTGCCACAGTTGAAGACACTCAACATCTGCCAGGGCTGGTGAAAACCATAAGTATATTTAGCTCTTAATTCCCAAATGCTACCTGCTAAGCAGCCTGACTCCTCTCCCCCTCCAAAAAATATCTGCTGAAATATTGGTGACAGGCCTGAGACCCAGCCAAGCAGAAAGACCACAGCACTTCAAGGGACTTTGTCAAGTCTAAATCATTTATTTCCACTTCCTCAGCAAAGAACCAACATACGGAGCTGCATTCCTGCCCTGTCCTTCCTTTCAAGCTCCGATGAGCTCTTGCTCAGAACAGTTCAATAGGATGTCAGATGGCTCTTGATAGGAGGCTTGCCTGGTGATCATCAAAGAAATTATCTTGTCCCCTTTTTTTTCCCTTTTTTCCTTTCTTTTTTTCTTCTTTTTTTTCTTTTTCCCCCTTTTCCCCTTTTTTCTTTTTCCCTTTTTTTTCGTATTTCCCTTTTTTCCCTTTTCCTTTTTCCCCCTTTTTTCTTCCCCCCCCCTTTTTTCTTCCCCCCCCCTTT
>VWYK01015223.1:3961-20260 GCA_013399775.1 Semnornis frantzii | reverse complement strand
TCAAGTTCCCTTCCAGCCTCTGAGAGCCTGTGATTCTGGGATTGTGAGGAAAGGGTGAAGGAGCTGGGGCTGTTTAGCCTGGAGCAGACTGAGTGGCATGTCATTCATGCTGATCAATAGCTAGAAGGTGACGAGTGTCAGAAGAATGGAGCCAGACTCTTTTTAGTGGTGTCCAGAGACAGGACAAAGGGCAATGGACACAAACTGGGACACAGGAGATTCTGTGTAAATAGTGTATCACAACAAAAGACTTACTTTTGAGGGTGGCAGAGCACTGGAACAGGCTGCCCAGAGAGGCTGTGGAGTCTGTGTCTCTGGAGCTTTCAAGACCTGTCTGGATACATTTCTGTGGGACCTGTCCTAGGTGATCCTGCTCAGGGGGTTGGACTAGATGGTCTGAGGTCCCTTCCAACATCTACCATTCTGCGAGGAATGATGGATTCTGTGCACCGAGGTGGGAGGGATGACACTTGCACCTCTGATTTTTGTCAGCCCATAAGCTCCAAGAACACCACCTTTGCTCCTCTCTTGATCTTTTGAGTAACACAACATGTGAGATTTTTCTGGCTGCTTTCCCTTGCTCAGGAGCTGCAGTGTTACAGGAATGACTGTGGGTGCCAGCACCGTGGCAGTACCGCAGCTTCGTTAGCACTGCAAAAAGCAAGTGCAGCTCAAGAGACAAGAGCTGAACAGGGGACCACCCCAGCTGCACATTGTCTAGGAATGAGAAAAGCTATTTGGCATCATGCCTCGTAACAAAACGTGTGGGTTCTCAACTGTGAGGGGCTGTGGCCAGGAAAGGGGCTGGAGAGGGGAGCATTTTCTCTCTCTTGGAGCTGATTTCAGGCAACAAGCTCGGCAGCTGTGAGGGAGCTTAGCAGTGCTGTTCCCTAAAGGCACTCACTTTCCTGAACAACCATCTCAGCCCAGGACCTTGTGAGTAGTATTCTACAACTTATCCTCCTGATTCTGCCCTGAGTGCAGAAGACTAAAGGACAGAGGAGTAAAATGGCATCCTCAGGGTCTAATAGGTATATATATGTTTTAAATAAATAAATAAATAAATAAAGTTATTTGCATGCCAGGTGCAGGATGCACACTAAAAAACATGGGGTTTCCACTCTCCCAGCCTCCACACACCAAAAAGCCAAATAAGCTTTGTCACTGCCAACACAGGAAGTCCAGGCAGATACACACCTACTGTGTGGAATGGAAGCAAGAGTGGAAGAACTGCTGTGGCAGATCATGCATTACCAATGTTTGTAGGCAAAACATTACCAATGTTTTGCATACCCATGACCATTTCCACCCCAAAAGGAGGTTATGTCTTCAGATCCTTCCATCCAGGACAAAACAAGGTGAGGCTTACTGCCCTGAAATACATGCTGCATGTCTAGACTTCACCAGAAGACAATTTCCCTGTCCTCAACTGTTTTCAGGTTGGAAAAGAGTCATCTGTTCCTGGTTAGTTTAAAAAAACAAACAAACAAACAAAAAAACCTTGATGCTGAAATCAGTTCCTGTGGCTTTAACTGACCACAGAGACAGGCCCTGAATATAATTGTGTAAGGCTAGGAAACAGTTTCCATTCTATTGATAGATGCTCAGTAAATCAATCAGGGCAGCTGCAGCAGTGGAACACAGAGGGAGGACATGGACATCTGCCTTTCTACCTAGTCCTTTCCATGGCTTGTTGTAAACACTTGCCAGAGAGTTGCAAGAGCTGACAGTGGGGTTGGAGGCTGTCCAGATGCAGCTGCTGGAGGTAACAGTCCTGACTGCTGCAGGGAAGTTGGGCTAGATAACATTTAAAGGTCCCTCTCAACCCAGCCCATCCTGTGATTCATTCTATGATAAGTGGTTAATGAGGCTGTTCATTGCCCAACCCTGCATTACAGAATCACAGAATTATAGGAGTTGGAAAGGACCTCTGGAGATCCTCAAGTCCAACCCCTCTGCCAAGGCAATTTCACCTAAAAAAGGTCACACAGGAACACATCCAGGAGGGTTTTTAAGATCACCAGAGATGGTGACTCCACCACCTCTTTAGCCAGTCTGTTCCAGGGCTCAGTTACCCTTATAGGGAAGGAGTTTTCCCTTATGTTTAGATAGAACTTCTTGTGTTCAAATTTGTGCTTGCCCTCTCTTGTCCTATCACTGTGCACTACTGAAAAATGCCTGGTCCCATCCTCCTGCCAGCTACCCTTTCACTATTTCTAAGCATTGGTGAGATCCCCTCAGTCTTCTCTTTTCCAGCCTAAAAAGACCCAATTCTCTTTGTCTTCCCTCATCAGAGAGATGTTCCAGTCCATTCAGCCTCTTTTATCTCCAGCAAGTCCCTGTAGTGCCAGCCATCTGGGATGCAGAGGGTGAAGCAGTCTTTCTCACTTAATGGACAAGTGGCCTGCAGAGGATGAGTTCCTGACACTGACAAATAATCCATGGCACCTGGAAACAATTTTTTTCTCAGCTGTTTGGCTCTGGGCCAGCTACACATTCCCTTTCTACAAGATGCTGCCTCTCATGTTCCCCAGACACCTCCCATTTTCACTCATTTTCCCATTTTCACTCGTTTTCTACCTGTGCATGTTGTAGCTGAACTGCCCATATCAAATAATGGTAATTAATCGGTCCTGCTAATTGTTCTCTGTTTGCAGCAGGCAGGAAAATGAGTGCAGAGCATTGAGACCTTGGGATTTACATGAGAGCTGCAGCTTAGCATCATGCAAATGCCTGCTCTTCAGTGACTTGCTTTGCAGTGGCAGGTTTTTGGCAGCCACTGATTTCCTGTGAGCTGCTGTTTAGAGAAAAGCAACAAAACAGCAATTTGGACCTGACTCACCTTGACCTCAAACTCCTTCGGACTATGTTAGCAACCTCAGGTGATCAGGACAGGCAGAACCAAGTCCAACAAACTGAAAAAGTCCCAGACCCTTCAGGGAAGGGAAGGCTGCACAATTATGGCTCAAAGCCAACCCATCACACAGAGGGAAGTATTTCCTTTAATGAACCATATGGATACAGAGATCATTGAAGAACCTTTTGATGAGCCTCAATGAAAATATGGAGGTCACTGAAGAACCTTTTGGTCAAGGGAAATAATTGTGTTTAAAGCATGATTACAAGAAAACAAGTTAAGCTTTTAATTTCCTTCTTAGACTGTACAATATACTTCATCTCTATGAGATATACACTTCATCTCTAGAGAGATTAACTTTCCCTTTTTAAATTTAAGAAAATCACAGGCTTTGTCTCCAGGGGAGGGAAAAAGGCACCACAAGCAAAACTAGCAAAATCAAGTGGGGTACTGCAGGCTGGAGACAACTTGCTTAAGCAAGGCAGTTTATTCTTTCTGTCAAATGCATTAACTGCTGTCTGCTTCCCAGTTGAAAAACCCTTAAGGAAGTGGTGGTGGGTTTGTTGTTGTTGTTGTAGTTTTGTTTCTTTTTCTTCTCCAGTGGCAGTAGAGGATCTATGTAGTGACTGTCTCCTAAAATATTAACATCCTGTCTATCAGAACTTTCTGACATTCAAGTTCCCACAAAGGCCATAGGGTGTTTACTTGCCTTAAGTGAATATGGATTTCAGTTAGAAGAATGGGAATTTTAATGGAGCATGATAGTCCCTGCTGTATCACCCACTCCCTAGAGACATTTAAAATCAATTAAAGTTTAAAAAAGCAAATGCAGCTAGTCTACTCAGAGGAACTCAGGCATCTAAGACAAAAGGCCTTTAGAAGGGCAAGAAGGCTGGTGACGAGTGTAGAGAAAAAGTCACATGAGGAGCAGCTGAGAGACATGCAGTTGTTTAGTCTGGAGAAGAGAAGGCTGAAGGGAGACCTCATTGCTCTCTGCAACACCCTGAAAGGAGGTTGGAGTGAGGTGGGGGTTGGTCTCTTCTCCCTAGTGTCAGGTGATGGAACAAGAGGAAATGGCCTGAAATTGTGCCAGGGGAGGTTTAGGTTGGATGTCAGGAAAAAAAATCTTTTCTGCAACAGTAGTCAAGCATTGGAACAGGCTGCCCAGGGGGGTGACGGAGTCACCATCCCTGGAGGTGTTCAAGGAATGTGTGGATATGGTGCTTTGGGACATGGTTTAATGGCCATAGTGGTGTTGGGTTGATGGTTGGACTTGATGATTTTAGAGGTTTTTTCCAACAGTGCACTGGCAGCAAGCTTGCTGATGACACCAAACTGTGTGGAGTGGCTGCCACAGCAGAAGGCTGTGCCGCCGTTCAGCCAGACTGGGACAGAGTGAGAGCTGGGGAGGGAGAAATGGAAGGGAATTCAACAAGGGCAAGGGCAGAGTCTGGCACCTGGGAAAGAACAACCCCAGGGAGCAGTACAGGTTGGGGACTGACCTCTTGGAAGGCAGCAAAGGGGAAAAGGATCTGGGGGTTCTAGGGGATGGGAGGCTGAGCATGAGCCAGCAAAGTGCTCTGGTGGCCAGGAGGGCCAATGCCATTCTGGGGTGTATTAGAAGGGCTGTGGTGAGCAGGTCAAGAGAGGTTCTCATGCCCCTCTATCTGCCCTGGTGAGGCCACATCTAGAGTACTGTATCCAGTTCAAGAGGGACATAGAACTGCTAGAGAGAATCCAGCACAGAGCCACAAAAATTATTAAGGGAATGGAACATCTCTGTTACAAGGAGAGCCTGAGGGAGCTAAGGCTCTTTAGCTGGGAGAAGGGGAGACTTAGAAGTGACCTCATCAATGTTTATAAATATGTTAAGGGTGAGTGCCAGGAGGCTGGAGCCAGGCTCTGCTGGGTGATGCCCAATGACAGGACAAGGGACAATAGGGGGAAGCTGAGGCATAGGAAGTTTAATGTAAACATGAGGAGGATTTTTTTCTCTGTGAGAGTGACAGAACACTGGAACAGGCTACCCAGGGAGGTTGTGGAGTCTCCATCTCTGGAGATATTCAAAACCCACCTGGATGTGTCCCTGTGTGATCTGGTGTAGGTTGGACTGGATGAGCTTTCAAGGTAACTTCCAGTTCTTAACCTTCTGTGATCTTTCTAATATTTAGAAATATCTGAAGGGTGAGTGTCAAGATGAAGGTGCCAAGCTCTCTTCAGTGGTGTCCTGTGATAGGATGAGAGGCAAAAGATATCAAGTGGAACACAGGAAGTTCCACCTCAACATAAGGAAAAATGTCTTTACTGTGAGGGTGCTTCCTGGAGCACAGGAACAGGTTGCATAGAGAGGTTGTGAAGTCTCCTTCTCTGGAGACCCATCTGGATGTGTTTGTGTGGCCTGCCCTAGGTGATCCTGTTTTGGCAGAGGAATCGGACTTGAACTCCAGAGGTCTCTTCCAACCTTTCCCTTCTATGATTCTATGACCCTGGCCACAGCATGGGAATGCAGTCTCTTGGCTTAGGCAGGTTAAGATGGAGAGGCTCCAGCTGAGTCCTTGTGGCACATACTTCCAGGATCAACACTGCCCAGGCTATAGTGGAATATGAGCTTTTGCACCCAGGGAGAAGACAGAAGCCCTCCATTGTGCTTTCCTGGCATGCTCTGTGGGCCTGCCAACCATGTTCAACACTTCGGCCAGCTTAAACCAAATTTATCAGTGGCAATTGTCTCTACAGTCTTTTCTTTAACCTTCAGTGACATAGTAGAGGGCTGAACACCTACCAGAAAGTTCTTCTGATCAGTTCAAATATAGGGAATCATAGAATGGTTTGGGTTGGAAGGGACGTTAAAGATCATCTAGTTCCAACCCCCCTGTCACGGGCAGCAACACCTTCCACTAGACCAAGCTCAAGGCCCCATCCAACCAGGCCTTGAACACCTCCAGGGAGGGGGCATCCATGACCTCCCTGGGCAACCTGAATGTTTCAATCAAAACTTGTTCATGATAAAATGAGCCCAGTAATAAAATGCTGATTATATTAGTTACAATTTTGAAAGCATATGAAAGACAAAGGTTATTGTACCCTGCTGTTCTGAGACTGTTGGTCTGGAATAGCTTTCCAGAGGCATCTAAGAAACACTTCCTCCTTCTTTGTGGATTTTGCAGTTTGCAGGTACCCACCTGGTACATAACTCTTTGGAAGGTCAGCAAGGCAACACACTGAAAGGGTGGAGGTGATAGGGCCCAGCTTGAAATCACAGAATCATAGAGTAGTTGGGGATGGAAAGGACCTCTGAAGATCACTGAGTCCAGCCCCTCTGCCAAAGCAGGAGATAACAAGCAATTCTGACACAAGAACCAACCTACCTCCAAAATGAGTGCCTGACTTTGTTGGAGTAAACAAGGTTACAAGCCATACAGGGAGTGGGCTAAAATAACCCTTCCTTGGACAGAAATCATACAGCCCAACAAGTCACAGTGAACTCTCCAGCACATCTCTCAGGTTCAAACCTCTCATAAGCAGTTAAGTATTTCATTTGCCAGTACTTCTCGGGCAGAAAGCAAGCAAACATCATCCCTTTTAATGGTGCCTTCAAGAAACAAAGGCACTTACACAAATCACCAACTAGCAACAAAGATCTGCCAGTTGTATACCACTACTCCTAATATGCAGAAGTGAACCACAATGGACAACATTGTCTCACTGGTGATGACAACTGAATCAAAGTACAGTTAGTTGAAAAGCTCAGCTGGTGATCTCAGTTTCTCAGGACAGAATAAGGACATGTGGGACAAGACTCCTCCTACACAACTTGCAGTGCACTGTAGGAAGTGCACTGGTAGGCTTTGTGGCTCAGTTTTGCATCTGGAAGTGCTAGTGCTGGCTTGCTTAGGTGTGACAGCAAGGGGCACAGGCTCACCATCTCTGCCAGTCCTAGCACACAGAGAGGTAGGAACAAATCCTTGCATGGAAAGCTTAGAACAACTGGGTAAACAGAAGAAAGAATTATCAGACTAGTCATGTCCTTCTCATTTCCCTCATAACCTTGCCCTCAAGTGAAACGTGGAACATCTACTAGAATACCCAGTATTGCTGAAAAGGCACCACAGGTGCAATGGAATACAGCTATTTCGACTCAGATATCAAAGCTGAAGGTAAAATTGAAGAAGTGAAACCCGCAGCTTCTTTTCAAACAGCAGAAATAGTGTGGAAAAGCATTTCCCTGTACACTAACATTAAAATGAGAAGCATCAACATCTGCATCTTGCTTCAGCCGGTATTAAATTTCATCCTAGCTAATGGAAACCACCAGCAACTGCTCTACAACAGCACTAAAACAAGGAAAGGCAGCTCAGTGACTGTGCAGAATTGCAGATTGCTCCTAGCTCTCTGCATCTCAAAATACATTGGAGTGGAAAATGTTCCCCTAGAAGAAAAGTTTAAAAAAATAAAAAGCCCAGTGAGAGAGCTCTGTCATTTGCACAGTTGAGACCTTCCACATTTCCAGAGGAGAGATTCCAGAGATGCCTGGTTATGAGGAACTCTTCTCCTTGTATTTCTGGTAAGCTTCCAGTATCTCCTTGACAACACTTGGATCATCAAGCGTGGTGGTATCTCCCATGCTGCTTGATTGTTCAGTGACTACTTTCCTCAGCAGCCTTCTCATGATCTTCCCTGATCGGGTTTTAGGAAGTCGTTTCACCACCTGCAGGGAGAAAGAACAGAGCTGTATTAGAGCCCTGCTCCTGCTGGAAGCCACAAGGAAATTTAGCTGAACTGTCCTAAGCCTGGCACACTGCCTTATGGCCACAGCTCCTGGGAAATACTAGGCCACTGAGCACACTACATCCAAGGAAAGGAGTGTCACTAGCACTAATTCCCTGTGCTATCAATTTTGCTCTTAAGTGGACTTTGTTCCCCATTTCCTCGTTGCTGATACCTCCGGGCACAGCTCTTTGAAGAATCGGGACCTGCAAAAGCTGTTAATTACTGAGCTAGAAAGCTAGTTCCACTGAAAAACTGAGGCACTCACAGTGACACATATCTCAGTGCACTACCAGAACGGACAGGCATAGTCCCCTTTACAGGGCAGGAATATAAAGCACTCAATACTGCACACCAGCTACAGGGTCTCCTGCTCAAGGGATAACTCTTGTCTGCTGATACTTCTCTCTGCCTGATTATGTCTGCAGCCTACACACTTTGCTTCAACACCAGAAAAATGTTACATGTCTTGGCTATGCTCAGGCTCTGCTCCCTAGTAACAAGTGATAGGAGGAGAGGAAAGGGCCTCAAGATGCACCAGAGGAGGTTTAGGTTGGAGATTAGGAGAAGCTTCTTCACTGAAAGGGTTCTCAAAAGACTCCCCAGGGAGGTGATTGAATTCCTATCCCCAGAGGTGTTTCGAAGAGGCAGAGTGTCCTGGTAGGCCTAGATAGGCCAAGTGAGCTTGTAAATGTCCTGGCTTGCCCAGGCATGTTCCCCCGCTCCCCCTCCCTCTGTGCTGGGGGTGGTGGCCACAGGAAGGGGACAAAAGCCCCAGTTTCACCTAATATGGGCAAACTGGGNCCATGTGCTTTGGGTATTGTCCCGTAATATTTTGTGAGTAAATACTTCAAGCCTCTTGTAATCACTGATTGCCTTCTGCCATAAGCAGAAAGGAGCCTTCCCGCGTCCATCCAGTGGCTAAGCTGGATAACTAACTGCAAGCGGTGTAAGTGACCACACAAACCTTCTCTGCCAGTAAAAATGTTTGCTTATGCTAGTTGCCTTTAAGACTTCCAGTTTTACCTGTTCGCTGCATGTATAAATTTCCAAACCATGCGTTTTTGAACCTTGTATATAAGTTTTGTGATGAGATTTGATGTTAATAAACAGTATTCATAGTTATTAACAATCTCTGCCTGGACATAAAAATTAATACCATTAATTTTTAATCCCTTTCCTTTACACAGAGATGCAGTGCTGAGGGACTTGGTTTAGTCCCAGATGTGGCAGAGTTAGAGAATGGTTGGACTTGATGATCTTCAAGGTCTTCTCCAACCAAAACTATTCTATAATTCTATGCTTCCTGCAAAGGAGTGGGCAGTAGGTTCAAAGGCTTTAGCACATAGCAGGGCCTGGAGCTCATCAGTGCTCCCAGGGTCAGGCTCCACAAGCTGTTAGTTATGCAGCAGAAACAGCCAGTTCTTGAGATCTGGGGTGAATGTAACTTAGCAAGTCAATAGAGCTGGGCAATTGGAAGTGTCACTCTGCCTCCCAGGGACACTAAAGGTTGTGGTGTTTCTCTACATTTTGGTGGGATTTCATCTGATCCATGGCATAAAGCCACAGAGAGCAGTGCCAGCTCGCTTCAGCAAAGGGCCAGCCGAGGGCAGGAACTTTATGGAGCAGCTGTAATATCCCAGCCGCCCTCTGGGTCACTGCTGATCCTCAGGCATGGAGAAAGGAGCACATGCACACCCCTGCACCTGCCCTTGCCTACCTAGGGATCCCTCCCACCAGTTCTCTTTTCCTGCCACTTCTTCTGGCCAAGGATAGACCACAGCAGCACTGCAGGAAGGTGAAGCTTGCTTGACATGAGGAGGAACTTCTTTAATTTAAGGGTGATAGAGCACTGGAACAAGATGCCCAGAGGGGTGATGGATTCTCCACTTCTGGGGACTTTCAAAACCTGCTTGGACATGTTCCTGTGTGACCTTATGTAGGTGAATCTGCCTTAGGCAGGGGGGCTGGACATTAAGATCTCCAGAGGTCACTTCCAACCCCTGCCATTCTGTTATTCTGTGACTATTCTGGCTCCTGGTACCTGTTACAGTCTCTCACTTACCAGAATGTGGTCAGGCACAGCATATTTTGCTATCTTGGAAGCCACTATGGCTTTGAGCTCTTCTTTGACACGGTCTGTATGAGCTGTCTGCTCCTTTAGCACTATGAAAGCAAAGGCACCTGGAAGACAAACAAGCCAAAGCCATATACTTCATATCAGATCCTGGCTGGCAAGGATCCAAGGCAAGTTTGAAATCATTCCTGTGTGCAATCTAGGGACTGTGAAAACCCCATAAATCCTGTTTACAAAAGAATATCAAGGCTCCAGCCCTCAAATGATGGACCAGACTGATCTCAGTGACAATAACAGCTCAACGTAAATTATGATCAAAAGCTAGCCAGTGCAGGTCAGTTGTTCCCATTCTGCTCAAAGGACACCTCTGAGCACAATCCTTTTAGAAGAACCTCTATGACATATACAAATAATGTGTGAGAAGAGTTCAGGGACTAACACCTGCCTCAGCTTAGAAACACTCCATTGTTTTCATGGCAATCTTTGCCTCTTGGGGCTGCAACACCAACCAGGCTAAGGATAACTTCCCTCCCCTTTCTCCCCAGGCACCTCCTCACACACAGATCAGGTTAGAAATTAACAACAACAAAGCTGGTGAAGGCTCTGGAGAACAGGTCCTAGGAGAAGTGACTGAGGGAACTGCAATTATTTAGTCTGGAGAAAAGCAGGATGAGGAGAGACTTCATTGCTCTCTACGACTCCGTGAAAGGAGGTTGCAGTGAGGTGGGGGTTGGTCTTATCTCTCTATATCAGGTGATAGAATGAGAGGAAATGACCTGAAATTGTGCCAAGGGAAGTTTAGGTTGGATATGAGGAAAAATTTATTTATGGGAAGACTGGTCAGGCATTGTAACAGGCTGCCCAGGCAGCTGGTGGAATCACCATCCCTGTTCAAGAAACATGTGGACATGGCACTTTGGGACATGGTTTACTGGCCATGGTGGAGTTAGGGTGACAGTTGGACTTGATGATCTTAGAGGCCTTTTCCAGCCAAAACAATTCCATGAAAATGTATGAAGGTGTCATATCAGGACACTGCTTTTCACATACCTTCTCCTTTGATCTTGTGTGGGTATCCAATCACAGCTGTCTCAGGGACCTCAGGGTGATCAGCCTTCACCAGAAATAAAACAGAAATGCAGAGAGTGAGCAGTCGCCTCAGGCACTGCAGTGATTGCACCAGCTACTCCAGGAACAAAACATCTCACCCTCCCCTTGGCAGAGCCTGCTGCAAGGACAACAGGAAAGCTGGATGCTGCCTTGCTACTGGATGGTCAGTTGGTGGCAATGGCCACATCTCTGGGAGTAGCATGGACTGACTGAATCACAGAATGTCAGGGGCTGGAAGGGATCTCGAAAGATCATCCAGTCCAACCTCTCTGCCAGAGCAGGATCATCTATACCAGATCACTCAGGAACATGTCCAGGCAGGTCTTGAGTATCTCCAGAGAGGAAGACTCCATAACCCACCTGGGAAGCCTGTTCCACTGTTCTGTCACTCTCACAGTCAAAAAATCCTCCTCATTAGCCTGAGGAAGAAGAGGCTGAGAGACCCCATTGCTCTCTACAGCTACCTGAAAGGAGGTTGCAGTGAGGCCAGTGTTGGCCTAACCTCCAAAGTAACTCCAAAGGACAAGAGGTAACGGCCTAAAGCTGCACCAGGGGAGGCTTAGGTTGGATATTAGGAAGAATTTCTTTCCTGCAAGAGCAGTCAGGCATTGGAGCAGGCTGCCCAGGGAAGTGGTGAAGTCATGGTCCCTGGGGGTGTTCAAATACTGAGTAGATGTGGCATGGGACACGGTCTAGTGCTCAGAGGTAGATGGTTGGACTTGATGAGCTTAGAGCTCTTTTCCAACCTTAATGTGTCTATGATCATCCTAGAACAGGGGAAGAATTTTTTTGCCATTTGCATGCTTTTATTATTATGCTACACAACATTGATTTGTTCTGTCACATTTCAGAGTTTAATTTAATGTTCTTCAGCAGTAGGAAGGCAATTGCATGTCTGAACCCCACACTGAAGTCTGGATGATCATAGAATCACAGAAACAGCTTGGAAAAGACCTCCAAGCTCATCCAGTCCAACCTATCACCCAGCCCTGTCCAATCAACTAAACCATGGCACTAAGTGCCCCATCCAGGCTATTCTTCAACGCCTCCAGGGATGGCAACTCCACCACCTCCCTGGACAGCCCATTCCAGTGCTAATCACTCTCTCTGTCAAGAACTTCCTCCTAACATCCAGCCTAGACCTCCCCTGGCACAACTTGAGACTGTGTCCCCTCGTTCTGTTGCTGGTTGCCTGGCAGAAGAGACCAACCCCACCTGGCTACGGCCTCATTTCAAGCAGTTGTAGACAGCAATGAGGTCACCCCTGAGCCTCCTCTTCTCGAGGCTGCACACCCCCAGCTCCCTCAGCCTCTCCTCACAGGGATGTGCTCCAGGCCCCTCAGCAGATGCATCGCCCTTCTCTGGACACATTCCATGCTATCTTAGATTAAAATATGAGAGAAAACATCACAGAGAATCTAAGCATATTAATATATTTGCATGCATGCAAGGACACAGAATGGGAGAATAACTGCATCCTACATGGACAATGAGAAACCCACACAGGCACCAAAAAATTACTCATAGAGGACAAAGTAGGATCCTGTGTGCCACGACCACAGCTCAGGTTTATCAGCACCCCCGCCCTGTGATGACAGGCTGCAAGAGTTGGGGCTGTTCAAGCCTCCAGAGATTTCCCTTCAGATAACTTAGAGTGGCCTTCCTGTACCTGAAGTAGCCCAGAAAAAACCTGGGGAGGGACTTCTGACCTTTGTCAGTGACAGGAGGAAAGTAAATGGCTTGAAGCTGGACAAGGGGAGATTTAGACTGGGTATTTGGAAGAAATTTTTTTTCAGTAAGGGTGGTGAGACACTGGAACAGGGTGCCCAGGGAGGTTGTGGATGGCCCCTCACTGGTTCAAGGCCAGGTTGGATGAGGACTTGAGCAACCTGGTCTAGTGGACGGTGTCCCTGCCCATGGCAGGGGAGGAGTTTGGAGCTAAATGGTCTTTGAGGTTGCTTCCAACTCAAACTGCTCCATGATTCAATCCCAGTTCATCTGTCTTACATGATGGGAAAGGTACATAACAGAAATAAATATTCAGGTCAAGCTTGCAAGACAAATGCCCTGAGGAGTTTTTGTTTTCCATTCCCTGAGCATTTAGCACTACTTTCTCCCCAAATGACAGGCTAGCTTTGTAGCTGACACGAATCAAGGTGGCTTCATATTTAACCCAGCTGAATTCTCAGGCATGCTCAGCTTGTTCAGATGAGCAGGAACCACAGATTTGGGAAGGAGAGGTTAGGTGTTAGCAGAGGGGAAACAACCCCTTATGGAGACTCCACCAGCATCTAAAATTACAACCACAATGCTATGTCATTGAGAGAAAACACAGCTCTGACTGTGACCACAAGGACTGCTGATGGTGACTCTTCTCTCACTTGCCCATTTTTTTGTCTCCTTAATAAGGGAGCTGTTTGCTTTTGCACACTTGTCAGGGTTTTGAAAGCATTTAAATCCATAACATTTCTTTGAAAGAACCATCCTGCCCCAGAACTAGGCCCTGGCAAGGGACCTCTGCCTGCTTGCAACTTACCATGGCATCTTCTATCTCTGCTGTCCCAAGCCTGTGCCCACTGATGTTAATGACATCATCCATGCGCCCTGTTATCTGGTAATAGCCTTTCTTGGTCCTGTAAGCACCATCTCCAGTGAAGTAGTAACCTACAGCACAGAGAGATGGGTAGTCAGCAGCAGGAAGTGTGCTAGAAAGTATTGCTTTGGGCTCTGGGTGCAGAACAGACCATGCCCCACAATGGAAAGCAGAGCAGAGCGGACCAGACAGCTCAGAGCTTCCTCAGTGTACAGCTGCGTGACCTGCCACATGATGTCTCCACTTCCACTTCCCTCTGCCAATCTCAACCTTCATTTTACAATGTTAAGATTATTTTGTCTGGAAGAGATCTTTAAGATCAAGTCTAATCCTTAACCCAGCACTGCCATGTCACCACCGAATCATTTCTGTCCTGCTTAAGCTGTGCTCCTAGTCAGCACTTGAGCAGCAGCAGCAAGACAGTGGAGCTAAGCTCTCTGCCAAGATGGGAAAAATCACTGTAGGCAATCAGCAGCAATCAGTGACTGATGTCCCTGTAGTAAAACCAAGTCCAATCCCTGGATGTATTCAAGGTCAGGTTGGACAAGGCCTTTTCAACCTGGTCTAGTGCAGGTTGTCTTTAAGGTCCTTTCCAACTCAAACCATGCTGTGGTTCCACTAGTGTCCCATTCCTCTCTTACCACTCATTCTGTACATTTTGCAGGATTGTCTAATTCTTTTCTAGCTTGTAGCTTTCAAATACCTTTCGGTTGCTCCCCCAAGTGACAACAGTAGTCTTGTCCAATCTCCTACAAAATTTATTTCCCTGCCAGTTCTGATTACTTGCCAGATACAACTTTACCATGTGTTTAAAAGGAAGGCTGTAACACAGCATATGACAGCAGGGGTGAGATTCGGTGATGCAGGAGGTACTTTTGCATCCAACTTGTGCATATTTTCAAGTGAGACACAAATGATCCCCCCCAAAAAAGATATTTGGACTTTAAAATTTAGACATTAAAATCTTCCCCAAAATGCATTCCACTCTTACCAGCTAGAAAAGTCAACAGTATCTAAGACCAGTAGTAGGACCTTACAACACAACCCACAGCCCTAAGCAACCGAGATCTGGCTGGTACAGAAATATCACAGTGATACTGAAAATGCTGAGAGTGCTTACACTGCAGTGCCAGCTGCCTTCCCTTGGCACTTCCCTTACCTGGGTAGGGTTTGAAATAGGCATCCACAAATCGCTGGTGATCTCCATAGATTGTTCTTGCCATGCCAGGCCACGGTTGGGCAATGCAGAGAGCACCAGACACATCATTGCCCTCTATAACCTTTCCCTGCAGGTTCAAGCACAGGAAGGATGATCAGGTGAACACATCAGGAATAAGCAAGGGCTTGTGTGTTGTCCATCAGTCTGGCAGGAGTCACCCTGCTGCTCTCTGCAGACTGGCAGTGGAGAGCCACGGGTGGAGAAAATTAGTTCCGCCATGGCGATGTCACACACCATCTGTATCATGCCTTCCTCATCCCCTGAGGCAGCACAACAGAAAAGACTGAAGGAGAAGTGAGTCCTCTGATTCTCCAGAAGGCAATGCCAGCAAAGATATGCTAAGCAGCCAGAGGATGCCTGGGTGAGGCTGGCAGGGAAGTGCCTGGGATTCCTGCCTTCCACTTGGGCATTCGTTAACTGCCACCTTCCCTTAGCAACGTGTATATGGAGATGATAAGCTTTACTGTTTAACAGAGCACTGAAGCACAAGTGAAGATCCCCTTGCACAGCTTCACAGACCAGTTCCTCACTGATACGCAAAGCTGCAGGGCCTCATGCCTTGAATTTCCTTTGCAAAGCTGCATCAGTCCCATTGGCTGCTCCAGTCTTGCCACATCACTAGATGTTGCATACAGGGCTCCAACAGTTCAGCTCCAGGGCTGCCAGGAGCTGTGTCACTTCTGATTTCTCTCATAAATGAAGGCAGCAGCTCTTAATCAATACCACAAAAGTGATACTGAAAATGCAAACACCCTCTGGAGATGTGCAGATAACTTCCAATGGCCCCTTGGCAACCAGTAGGGACATCTGAGAAGTGCTCACAATACAAATTGCCCATCTATTCTACCATTTTAGTGGAGGAAGAGATACCCTCTGGATCCTGTGCCTTTGCCATCAGAAAGGTAATTAAGACAGAAATAGCTTCTGTTTTGGGCACCCGACACAGCCTCAACTCACATTCTCATCCATCAGCACTGGTACAATCCCAAAGAAAGGTCTCATAGCCATAGCTGGAACAACCTCAGCATTCTCCTCTGAAGGCCGTGGGGCAATGCAGATGCCCCCAGTTTCTGGAAGAGTAATGAGAAACAAAACATGTGAGGTCCATTCAGTGCTAGGTGCAAGCAAATGGCAGCTTTTCTTAGTTTAAAAAAGAGACTATCAAAGCCACCTTGCAAGGAAGAGCCACTGGGAAGAAACTATAGAACCATAGAATCATTCTGGCTGGAAAAGATCTTTAGTATAAAGTCCAACCACTGGCTAACTAAAACAAATCTGGTGCTAAACCATGACCCTCAGCATCACAACTCTGCAACCACCTCCCTGAGGAACCTAATGCAGTGTTTGACAACTCTTTCAGTGAAGAAATGTGTTCTAGTATCAAACCTAAACATCCCACAGTGCAACTTTTGGCCACGAGGAGTTGTAGAGAGTGAGAAGGTCCCCCCCAGCCTCCATTTCTCCAGATTAAACAACCCCAGTTCTCTCAGATGCTCCTCACCAGACCTGTTCTCCAGACCTTTCACCAGCTTCACTGCCCTTCTTTGGACCTGCTCTAGCAACTCAATGTCATTCTTGGAGTGAGGGTCCTGGCCCATCCTCCAAACTCACCTTGCGCATAAGGCAGACCCTGGGGTAAGGTGTAGGGGTGGGGAGAAGGTGGAAGGGTGGTTGGG
>VWYK01015219.1:3310-13548 GCA_013399775.1 Semnornis frantzii | reverse complement strand
TGCTACAATTAAAAAGATGTTACTTAGGGAGATCTGACATAATCCTGGTTGCTTATGGCACCCATAGGACACATAGTATTTGTAGTTAAACCATGATGCCACAATTACAAAGGACTGCATTTTCCAAACCAAATTCTATCCAGCTTTTATTTACAGCTTTCTTCTTCCTCCCTCTGCATTTTTGTTTGGTTCAGGGTTTGAGGATAATATACAACCACGGGTTTTAAAATAGTGAAAACATGCATTACCTCTGAGTTCTATTTTGAAGTGTTTTTGGAAGCAGCACTAACAACTAGATCACTTATTTTGATTCAAAGTTTTGCTAGAAGATGAAACTGTCCACAACTTCACAGATATCCCTACCAGTATTACTCACTCTTGACCAGTAAAAATCTAGCTCTTGTTCTCCAGTACATACAGGAGTTTAGTTTGTTCTCTGTGATAGAGGGTAAGGACTGTGCTAAGACTAAGGGGAATGGATCTAAGCTATAGGAGGGTAGATTTAGATTAGACTTTAGGAAGAAGTTCTTCACCATAAGGGGTGGGAAAACACTGGAACAGGTTGCCCAAAGAGGTGGTGGAAGCCCCATCCTTGGAAGTTTTTAAGGCCAGGCTGGATGTGGCTTTGGGTAACATGATCTAGTGGGAAGTGTCCCTGCCCATGGCAGGAGGGTTGGGACTAGGTGATCCTCAAGGTCTCTTCCAACCCTGACAAATCTGTGAACCATGTTCTCATTAATTCTGTACCAAGGCCAAAAAATGATGGTACTTCATTTTATATGGAAATCTATAACTACATAAACATTAGCCCAAAGTTTTCATCTGTGATTCAAGTAAAAGTAATTTGTTTCATTTTCAATGACCAAAAACCAACCAACCAACTAAAAAAACAAAACCAAACCAAACAAACAAAAAAACCCCAGCAAAAACCCACCAAACAAACAAACAAAAAATCTTGCCTGAAAAATAGTGAATTGGGAGAGCACTTTTGTGGTACTTTCCTAGCACAGCTATTGGTTTTGATTAATCTCCTTTAAGTGAGTAATGATAAGTAAAGCTTTGAAACCCTTGGAGTTAAATACTCAACACCTTTCATTCTTAACTTTTCCACTTTTCTAGTTGCTCTACTGTTGGTCCTCACTACACATTCCAGTGCTTGAAACAAAGCATTTAGAAAGTATCTGCTAAAGCCTGGGGCTCTATAAAGACAGGAAAATCAACATTGGTATTTTTTTTATGTTCCAGTGAAGAAGGTCATCAAAGTCAAAAACTACAATAATTACAAGCATATTCTCTATAGACAATTTTTTTCCACATGAAAGACTTGATCTGGCAAAGAAGAAATCTCATAGTTAGCTTTGCTTACATCTTAGGACTTTGTTAAGCACATGTCCAGGTATTTTCAGAACGGGGACTTTAATGATATCAGATTTTGTTTAGCTGTACAGACCAAAAAAAAAGGAAAAAAAAAATCCCCAAGCCCCTCTGCTTGTCATTTAATCTATAGATGATCAGAGAATGTTAGAGGTGAAATATTGTTTCCTTAAGGCCCTTTGTGATCTCTTGTACCCTCTAAGAAATGCAGGTTTGATTCTAACAAAGTAACTACACTGTAGTTCAAATTACATACAGGATTGAAAAACAAATGAAACCCTAAACTCTCAGTTAAGCTCAACCTTTCCTCATGAAAAAAACCAAAACCAACCTACTCATCCCATCCTCTCTACAAAAGACCAAATTTAGACAGGATAATAAAAGTGAAGGAAGGAGTGGAATGAGGGTAACCTTTGATCTTTAGCCAATTTCTACTTTCTTTTACCTACAGGATTTATTTCTGTCTGCATTTTACACATGTGATCTTCAGATTCATAAGAGAGTGCCAACAGCGTAAGGTGAGTCATACACACAGCATTTAAAGGAAATGAAGGAGAATGAACAGGCACAGACTCCCCACATCTACAACTCACCACCTCTGGGTCTGTGAGAGATCCAGCTGCACTTCTAAGACAATATTATCTCTCGTGTTATACAGCTTCTGTCAGGAAGGAAAAGCTCTACCCTCTACGCTGCCCTAGTGAGACTTCACTTGGAATATTGCATCCACTTCTGAGCTCCCCAGTTCAAGAGGGACAGGGATCTACTTGAGAGATTCCAATGGAGGGCTACAGGGATGATTAAGGGACTGGAACAGTGTCCTATGAGGAGAGGCTGAGAGCCCTGGGGCTGTTTAGTCTGGAGAAGACTGAGAAGGGATCTAATAAATGTCTATAAATACCTGAGGGCTGGGTGTCAAGAAGGAAGGGGCAGCCTCTGCTCACTTGTGCCCTGTCATAGAACAAGGGGCAATGGATGCAAACTGCAGCACAGGAAATCCACCTGAACATGAGGAGGAACTTCCTTACTGTAAGATCCATGGAGCACTGGAACAGGCTGCCCAGTGAGGTTGTGGAGTCTCCTTCTCTGGAGACTTTCAAGCCCAGTCTGGATGCATTCCTCTGTGACCTGCACTAGATTCTACAGTCCTGCTCTGGAAGGAGGGTTGGACTCGACCTCTGGAGGGCCCTTCCGACCCCTAACATCCTGTGATCCTGTGATCCACTCCTGCACATTTCGTATGACTGTGAACATTGCTGCTGCCACATCATGACTTTCTGAGCTACCTGAGGCAATAAATGCAAAGACTCTTGCAATGCCTTCTCCTCCTCTTAGGCAACCATAGCTAATATAACTTGCAGACATTATTACACCGTTAGCTCGTCTGCTTGGTTTCCTAATGATTTTCCTAGTATCAATGCTATAATAATCATCCCCCTCTGAGTCAGGATGCAGTGAGCCATACAGCAAGCATCTTTCCCAACAGACATCATGGTAACAAGGTGTTGCCAAACCAAATCAGCATGGTGGGGGATTTTCTTCCGTGTAATTATCCCAAGAAAGCAAAGGTGACTTGCTAGAAGGGAGGAAATGTCAGCCAACAGAATCAATCCTAACCAAATGAGTTATGGAAATTCTTAACAAAGGAACTTGGATCCTCTGTCACTGCAACAACCTAGGAAAGACATTAGCTTCCTCAAGGAAATCCCCTGGAGTACACAAGCAACAAAATTGAAAGAAAGGAATCCCAGTCAAGTAATGGTTTTAAGATGGGCTGTAGCTCATGCCAAATAATTAAGAAAAAAACAAGAAGAAAACAGCAACAAGCACCATAAAAAGAATCAGTCAGCTCCACTGATATGAGATCAAGCATATATTTGATGTCCTCTTGACCAGCTCTAAGGTCAGAAAAGAATCAAAGAAGCATTTTGAATCCCAGATCTTCTGACTCAGATGAATTTCTAGAAATTAGCAGCAGTTCTTGTCCCCTCTACTGTGTCTGCTAAACAAGGTGCCAGCCATGATGTTGCCTTATTTTCAGTTTGGGCTTGCCATATTCACAGTGCCTCCACAGTGGAGCATAACAGCTATAGGTTAGTGGCATTTACAGAAAAAGTTCAGTTATAAAATAGAAAGTAATATTAAGGCATCAATGCTTGATATTCAGTCCAGCCTAACATTGGCATCTCTGCTTTGAGGCTGGAGGTGCCTTTGGCCCATTTACAGTCCGAGTGCCTCACTCAATGACAAGCACCTATTAATCAGGGGCTGCAATGGGTTTGGCAGTAGGTGCAATTATTTAGATCCATAAACATGAGTTAAAATGTCACATATTAATGATACAGCAAAGAAAAAGTATTTTCAAATCCATTCATTTCAGTCAGTAAGTGAGATTACATGTGCAGGGGCATTTCTCAAATCTTCATGTAAATGTGCTGCAGGAATTTGTACTTCAGAGAAGCAGCAACTTTTTTTTTTCTTTTTAAATTAAATTCATGCAGTGTGCCAGGAAATTGTGAGCATGGTTTTGTGCCAGCTATTATCTTTAGAATTTCTATAATGTAAATGGTAAAAGTACCTGTTTCCTTCACAGATCCAATATTTAGACATCTGAGGTGGAATTTGCAAAGCACTTAATATTTGTTTGCTCTGATCTCATTAAAGGCAATGATAAACCTTCGATTTGCAAAAGAAACAAGATTAAAACACTACTAAGTAGTTCTGAAAATCCTGCTCACCAAGTGGTTTGCATTTTCCTGACCAAAAACCAATCAACCAAACAAAAAAACCCCAAACAAAAAATCCCAAACAACTGTGGGTGCACAGTTGTACATTTAAGCAAAGAAAACTGGATTAGAACTGAAATCCTTATAAGCCATGTTATGGATTGGAGAAATATGCAGTGTATGAGCTGCTGTTTTCTGAAGTACAAATGTAACCTTTTAAACAAAAATACAACATGCACTTCTTAATTATACTCTTTCCTTGCTTGCAGCACTATTTAGAGGAGGAGATACAGCATTTGGCCTTACGTAAGAAAAGATTCTGTTGTGGGAAGGCAGAAAAGGCAAAAATCAACACTATATTATATTAATGAGCAAGCTGCCAGGCTGTTATTGAGAGACACAGTGTGCTGACCACTTAAATTACCATCTAAGCAAATCAAGCAGCTTTTACTGATGTCCCAATAACAGCTCTGGTGGGTTTTGTTTACTTGTTTGTTTGGGTTTTGTTGCCAAACAGCAAGAAATGACATTGGTGAGGCTTCAGCCTCATTTGACCAAAGTCACTGGAGTAACTATACTCTACCTAGACTTACTGAAAACCAAGAAAAAAATATTAAATCCTACAGAAAGAGAATCCAGAGTCACTTCAGTTTCCTGGTTTTGCTGTTGAGATATCCTTGCCCTCACAACCTGAAGTGGAACGCGGCCAATGGAGAGGTAAGTCTCCTCCTAACGTGGCCAGTTCTCCACTGGACTCATCACCCAACTGTGCTGTGCGTTGCAACTAGACAAAGCCAAGCTAGCAAGTCTGAGTTTGTACATACAGACTGCCATTTAGAGAATGAAGACAATTTGTGAATGTTATTCTTTTCACATCCTCTTCTCAGCAGACAGGGAAATGAACCATATGGACAGGGTACACTCCCAGCCAGCACCACCCCACTCCTTGTTTGCATAGAGTCCCCCTATGCAACTCAGTTTGTTTGCCAGTAAATGTGCAAACACCCAGTCAGTGGGACTAAACCTGCCTCAGCAGAGGGCAGGATCCTTCCCTCTCCCTCAGTGTGCATAAGGAGAGCAGATGTCTCCTGCTCCGTCATTTGCCGGGTGGCAGCAGACTGAGTTGATCTATGGCGCTGGCCTTTGCTCAGGGAAGGCAGCTGCTGGAGGAACCAGGACACGTCAACAACTGCACGGCTGGAGAAGCTATGGAGTCAGGGAGAAAGCCTCAGCTTCCTCAGCCACAGCAGCAGGGCCCCAACAGTGCTTTTAGCTTCGGTGTCTCAAAAGCTACAGTCCAACCCTAAATTACAGGCAGAATTCTGGTGAGCTCCTCTGGCTACTTGGAGCAGCCTGGAGAGGAATACATGCAAAAGACCAAAAAAAAAAAACCTCCACAGTCTCTGTGCTGGACCTCCAAGCATGTATTTAACTATTATTTGCCATTTAATCGTGGCATTACTCTCTAATTTACTTGAGAATGTGTTTTCCTCACATTAAAATTGTTGCGATGATCGGTGCCAAAAGTCTACCCGCCAGTGTTCTGCACTCTTTTCTTGTGGTTCCTTCATGACTATTTGATTAATTTTCATTGATATTCCTCCAACAATAGCATCTAAAATTAACTGGGTCAGTTTTTACATAACTTCCTGAGTCACCAGGCTACGTGTCCTAAATAAATATGTCCATACAGGAGTCGAATGATAATTTACCCTTCCAGCACTGGCAGGAGCGTGGACATTTTGTGTTCTATAATAGGTCAACAGATTTTCTTCTCAGGTGTTAATTCAAGACCTCTCACTCAGTCAGCACTGTTTGGATTAAGTCAGATGCTTGAGTCAGTTGTTAGAACGTGTCCCTGAGTGAGGAGAATGGGAGATTTTAATGGCAAATAGTTTTAATGGCAAATGGATGAAATGAGGAATGTTAGCATTGAGGTACCTGAATTTAAATGGTAGAGATCTGACCTCCAGGCATTAGCTGCAGATTTCTTGCTTTTAAGATTGGAGAAAGAAGCTCAATAACACTTCAAATTATATGACTCAAGCAGGCAATTAATTTAGATTAAATTGGACAGTAATTGTACATTAAATAAATACCAATGGTCTCAGGATCCCTTTTTTTTTTCCTTTGGATTAACAATTTGTATAATAGATGTTATTATTGCATGCCTGTTAGTTCTACAGGAATATATTTGTTCATAATGAGCTGCTTCTCAGTTGTTATATTGGACATAACTTATTAAATCTCTATTAAGTACATACTTAAGGATACATAGGATACCTCTTTGGAAGCCATTTAATACACTCCAAGCAAAGGCCAGCTTGGCAATGCTAAGTAGGAGGATCTAGGCATCTTCAGCCCTCCTGAAATAAGCAAATTAAATAGTTCACAGCTTAGTCCTGTGGAAAGGAGGAACTTGTGCACCTTCACCACACATAGGCAGCACTGACCTCCTGACAGAATGTTCCTCAGAGAAACCACATGGAGAAAGGAGGGTCCCCAAACTCTCTCCCAACTAGTTCATACTGAACGAAAAAGAAAAGGGAAGGGATTTCCTTTGTCACCTGCATTATCAAGCAGCAGAGAATCTGCCTCCTCTGGGAAAGGTCACAGCAATGTAGAAAATGATGATGACGTTTTTAGAGCTGTTATACTGCTGTCATGTGGATTCAGAAACATTCAACCACAGATTCCAACTGCCAAGGAACAGGAACCTTTGGATACTCCCAAGACTGCCTGGATGTTTTCAGCCCTGTTCTTACTACCTCCATGCCTTGCTTTCTTCTACGTTTGCTCACATTCTCCTCATCTCTGCTCCATCTCACCTCTGGCCCAAGTAACAATTTCTCAGCTGCTCTGCCACCTTCCCCCTCTGTTTTATTTTGCTACCTCTTTACTAAAAGCTCTACCAAGTAAAGCTGCCCAGGAAGTGTGATTATCTGTTCCACAGAGTTCTTCAATGTTTTATTCAGGAAAATGTTAGCTGTTCTGCATTAGAATCAGATGGGATCCATCCTAGGGTGCTGAGAGAGCTGTCAGATGAGCTCTCCATCATTTATCAACAGTCCTAGTTCACTGGAGAGGTCCCCAAAGACTGGAAGCTGCAAATGTGATGCCCATCCACAAGGAAGGGCCAGAAGGAGGAATCAGGAAATTCCAGACATGTCAGCCTGACCTCAGTGCCAGGCAAGGGTATGGAACAGGCCATCTTGAGTGCCATCACAAAGCACCTACAGGATGGCCAAGGGATCAGGCCCAGCCAGCATGGGTTTAGGAGGGGCAGGTCCTGCCTGACCGACCTGATCTCCTTTATGATCAGGTTACTCTCCTGGTGAGTGCAGGGCAGGCTGTGGATGTAGTCTGCCTGGACTTCAACAAAGCCTTTGACATAACAAGATCCTGGCAAAGCTGGCAGCTCCCGGCTTGGACAGATTCACTCTGATATGGGTCAAGAACTGACTGAAGGACTGGGCCCAGAGAGTGGTGGTGAATGGTGCCACATCCAGTTGGCAGCTGGAACTAGCAGTGTCCCCAGGGATCAGTCCTGGGCCTGATACTGTTCAATATCCTCATGGATGATCTGGACCAGCGGATTGAGTCCAGCATCAGTGAGTTTGCAGATGACACCAAGTTAGGAGCAGGTGTGGATCTATTGGAGGGTAGGAGGGCTCTGCAGAGGGACCTGGACAGGTTGGATGGGTGGGCAAAGGCCAATGGGATGAGACTGAACAAGGTTAACTGCAGGGTTCTACACTTTGGCCACAACAACCCCAACCAGTGCTACAGGCTCAGGGTAGACCTCATTGCTGTCTACAACTACCTAAAAGGAGGTTGCAGACAGGTGGGGTTGGGCTCTTCTCCCAGGCAATCAGCAACAGAATAAAGGGACACAGTCTCAAGTTGTGCCAGGGGAGGTCTAGGCTGGATGTTAGGAGGAAGTTGTTGACAGAGGGAGTGATTGGCATTGGAATGGGCTGCCCAGGGAGGTGGTGGAGTCACCATCTGTGAAGGTGTTGAAGCAAAGCCTGGATGGGGCACTTGGTGCCATGGTCTGGTTGATTGGCTGGGGCTGGGTGCTAGGTTGGGATGGGTGAGCTTGGAGCTCTCTTCCAATCTGGTTCATTCTATGATTCTAAGCCAAGAGAGGAAACGTAGAGCTGCGAACACCAAGGTGGCATTTTAGAACCTTGGATTCAGATCTCTGAAAAGAAGGCTGCTGCTTCATCTGGGTGGTGAAGGGATTCTCCACATGCCTTGAGAGGCTTTCTTTTCTTTCTTTTCTTTTGTTGTTTGGGTGGGGTGTGTATTTTTGGTGTTTTTGGTTTTGTTTGTTCGTTTGAGTTTTTTCAGCTTGGTGATTCAAAATCCTTTTAATGGAGACAGTCTAATCAGACTAATAATAATCTGCTGAGAATCTGTCCCACATACTGTGAAATCAGTGAATCTGGCAGTGCAAGTGGCAGTAGTGTTATCATGACGACTTCTTCCAAATCTGATTAAGTTGCCTGATTTAAACTGCTATGCAATACACACATCTGATGTTTGGGATCTGAGTATAGACTCTGTGAGGGGTTGGCTAGAAAACAAGACACATGATTAAAAAAAAAATAATTAAAGGTATGAAGAGTTTGTTTCTAATCCACACTGGAATGAAAATCAGATATTCCTATTGACTATCCAAATAAATCTGTAAGCTTGATTAATTTTGGAGAAGTTTATTATAATGCTACTGCCTATAAAATCCACTCAACACCTCTCTAAAATATGTGGGGCGAAGTTTCTGCTGTTATGAAAGGGTACAGCTGAAATATGGGCACTGAGTTATGACTGAAATCAATCTGATGTGAAGATCTAGGCTCATTTCTTTTTTTTAACTGATGGAAAGCCAAGTCAGTTAATTTTGAATTGACCCAAGAGACTAACACAACGGATCTGATTTAAAGGCTGTCACTCAGAAGCTGAGAACCGACTGCCATTTTCTGAAGATGGTCTACAAAGTCCTGCCAAGAAAAGCAGCGTGGTCTAAACGACCTTTCCAACATATACAGTTTCTCAGAGTCTACAAATTAAAGCTCTCACTTTATTTGCAGTCTTTTATTGACCCTGCCACACCAACACATCACATGAAATTAAGGCTGGTTCCTTGGTTAGTGTTAATCAGCATACGCTGTTATCTAAAGACCTGGTCTCCAGATGTGGATCAGTCAATCGTTCCAAGACTAAGGACATAGATACAATAAGAACATCAGGGTTCTTTTAATTGGATAGACTTGAGGTAAATGTTCTATTTCCTAATTAATTTGGCATCAAATCTCCTGGTGAATTCAGTATTAGAATCAGAGGTCCAGTGTCTCCCATGATTTGCATGGCGTTGTTTAATAAACATCCTTTTATAATAGCAGGAGGGAATCAGGCAATGCATTTCTAAGGGATTACTGCACAGCTCAAGGAGTTACTCACTTTCCCTCTGGCCTTGTGCCCATTAACCCCACCTGACACATGCCATAATCAGCCAGAAATGCACTGCCTGTCACCACTTATTGTAAAGGTAATGTGTAAAACTCACTAAAGGAAGTGGTACTGAGACTGGGTTTGGTGTCTGACTCCTTACAGTCTTCTGATTAATTGCAATTTCCAAGTAAAATACCTTGAACAACTTTCAATTAGGCTGTCCTATTACAAAAACCTGTAAGAATTAAGGATGTGATTTCAAGCCACACAAGAGTCCCTTTGTCTCTTTTTGGACTATTGAAATGACACACAGATGCCTTGAAACAGAAAGCAAAACTCCACAGAGTAAACGAAAGCGTAGCTACCATTTGAATGACATAGGTGGCTCTACTTGGCCTTCTTCCCCAAGAGAGAAGACATGTCAGAACCTTGTCACTCATGTTGTGACACAGCAGAGTTTGCAAGAGCCTTAACCTGCTGGGAGAGCAAGAAAAGGTGGTGAGGAATTGCATGGGCTGACACCATTTCGTTCTGATTCACGGGAGGAGGGGATAAGAAAACCACATTTTTATTTATTTAATTTATTATTTTATTTCATAGAATCATAGAATGCTAAGGTCAGAAGGGACCTCAAAGATCATGCAGTTCCAAACCCCTGCCATAGGCAGGGACACCTCCCACTAG
>VWYK01015215.1:0-13953 GCA_013399775.1 Semnornis frantzii | reverse complement strand
CAGAGGGGCTGTTGGTTGCAGAAGGTCCGTGGGCAGTACACGGGGACTGGTTCAGTGCCTTCAGACTCTGCCTCGGCAGAGATTGGCACATCCTGGTGCCCTGTAAGGCCTCTTTACTATCTGAGTGTCCCACTAGATCACAAAGCTGGTGTGTTCCTAAGGCAGGGGAGCACCTTTGCAGGGGAGGCAAAGACCCCCTGAGCCATGGCCAGGGCCAGCTCATGTCCTGGGAGCCGCCTGGCAAGCTGCTGGGGCTTGTCCTGCACTCCCTCGCTGCTGCCTAGAACAAGGAAGCTTCCAGGGAGCTTCCTGTCAGTTGGAGTTTTGTTCCATGTCACACTCCCCCCGCCGGCTTTTGTGGAACTGCTGAGGGCTGCTGGCGCCAGAGCAGGTTGAAGGGAGGACAGCGGTGCCAGGAAGAGCAGAGCTGCACAGAGCTCCTGCTGCGAGGATGGGGAGGGGCTGAGGGTCTGTTCTTCCTAACCTGCAGAACACTCCTGTCCGTGGCAGGCCCGTGGGGCAGTTCTCCTAATAGCTCTGCTCACCCCTGCCCAGCCAGGAGCCCCTCTGCTCCCTGTGTGTTTCTGCCTGTCCTGCCTGCAGAGGGGGAGCCGTGCTGGCAGCGGTGCCAGCGGCCAGGCCGCGCTCTGCCAGCTGCCACTTGGCTTAAATGAACTCTGTCTTTCTCTCCTCTCTCTCCTTCTCTCTTCCAGCTTGGCAGTGACCTTGGCGGGGGCATTGGAGGAAGCCCGGCAGTAAGTGCCCTTCCATTTTCTAACCCAATCTCCAAAGCTGCTCACAGCTCAGGGCTGTTTCAGTAGAGCCTCAGCCACCGTGTGCCAGGAGGGTGCACAAATGCAACTCAAGCATGCAGGTCCCCACTCGTGTTGCTTTGAGTCCAGCTGTCCCCTGGGCTTTCCCAAGGACCAGAGCTGTTGGCTCTCTCTGGTTAGCTCTTCTCTCTCAAGGCTTTTGGTTTGAGCACCAGCATTAGTGCTGGCAGTGCCCCAGTCCTTGTGCAGCTGCTCTGGCAGGCCAAGGGTGCTCACAGAGCCTGTTCTCTGGTGACCCCAACCCAGTGTCACCACAGGCTTGGCTGAACTCACTGCTGTTCTCCTCCCAAGTGCCATTTAAGATGTTTCCTGGACATCAGGATCAGGTGCTCTGAGCTTTCCTATGACATGTGGTTGGTACTGAGCTCTGCCTGCCACTGGCCTCCTCCTCTGTGCCTGTGCTTTGTGGGTGTCCTGGAGCCCAGAGCGCTTGCCAGGACATGGGAGATGTTCATGCTGCTTCCAAGGCACCCTTGGCTTCAAATCTATCCCACTTCTTCCAGGAAAGCATGGGAAAAGGATGAGTTGGAGAGGTGGTGGGCAGGAGAGGATGTGCCTCCAACCCAGAACCAGAAGCAGTCTCCTGGAGAAGGCTCCAGCTCCTCTTCCCAGGCCTGTGTGAGGGAAGCACAGTCAGTTCTGGAGTGAGGGCCCTTCAGAGACTCTGCCAGTGGCTGCAGCCATCCTCTCTCCTCCTTTGTCTTGAGCCTTGCATTCCTTTCCAGCTTCAGCATTCTGAATGGAGAGCCCCTGGCACAGTCTAGCTGTAGCCCAGGCAGCCCTGCAGCAGGATGCAGGAGATACTTGCCCTGGAGAGATGATTCCTCCAAAGCCAGGCCTCTGCCTTCCTGGCCCAGCACAAACCCTCCAAGCAGTTCTGTAAACCATCCACTCCTACCTGTCCAAAGGCTTGGTTGAAGCACCACACCTCAGGTGGGCTCCCAAACACAGCACAGTGGTGAAGAGCTCCCAGCCAGAGCTGTCATCAGTGTGTGCTGTGGCCTGCCACAGTCACTGCCTGTTCTGACCCTCAAACACATCACTCTTTGTGCTCACAGTGAAGAAGAGAAGTTGAGAGTCTCAAAGCTGGGCACCTTCCAGGCTTGGTGCCCTCATTTGAGTCCTGAGAGGGAAGGGTTGCCCTTCTTGTTGTCCTCTGGCAGACTGAATGGACTTTTGGGGCCAGTGCTGGGAATGCAGAGCTCTGGCTTTGGGTGGAATGCAGAGCTCTGGCTTTGGGTGAGAGGATGCCACATGGTCATGGCTCCCTCACACTACCTCTGGATACTGTTGCTGAAGACTGTTGGAGTTGGGGCCAGATTTGCTGTCCCCTGAGTTTATGCAGGGTAGATCCACACAGCAGATTGCCTTGGAGAGATGGAGAAGATTCCTCCACAGTGGGAGTAGATAACTGGAGCTATAAAAAAGGATTCCAGAGGCTGTGCATGGCTGAGGTGACAGCCAAGTGCAGGGCTGCGTTGCCAGAGCCTCGGCACTCAGCTGCATTATTTAGCTCTGTTGAGAACTCGGCAGGGAAGCTGCAAACAGCTTGGAGGTGTTTAGGATACTACCTAAGTCGATGCTGTAGTCGATCGGTGGTGCCCTTCCTGTGCCATTTTAATCAGTGCCTGTTCTTTCTGACTCCTCCAGGTGGGGCAGAGCTACATTCCCGCCTCGGTGCCGGCCACCTTTGCCCCTTCCCCCACCCCGGCGGTGGTGGGCACCGGACTCAACGATCTCTTCGAGCTCTCGTCTGGCATAGGCATGGCTCCTGGCGGCTACGTGGCTCCCAAGTCTGTACGTAAGGACTGAGAACATCCTCGGGCTGCTGCCTGGCCTTGGGCTGCAAGGAGAGGCAGGTTGTGCTCTCCTCTGCTGTGCCCTAGGGAGGCCACAGCTGGAGTGCTGGGTCCGGTTCTGTGCTGGGTCCAGTTCTGTGCTGGGTCCACTTCTGTGCTCCCCAGTTCAGGAGAGTCCTGGACCTGCTGGGGAGAGTCCAGGGCAGGCTGCAGAGCTGCTGAGGGGCCTGGAGCAGCTCTGGCAGGAGCAAAGGCTGAGAGCCCTGGGGCTGAGAGCCTGCACAAGAGCAGCCCCAGAGGGCAGCTGAGCAATGCTCAGCAAGAGCTAAAGGAGCTGTGGGGGGCAAGAGCCTGGGGCCAGACTCTTGGCAGTGGTGCTCAGGGACAGGCCAAGGGGNCCTGCTGGGATACTGTAAGGAGTCTCAGGTTGCTCAGTTGTCTCCTTTATTGTGGGTCTCTGATGCTGTTGGGGCACCTTGATTCAACTCAGTTTCATTAGGGATGCCCTGGGCTTTTCCCACCCAGAGCAGCATTGAGCTGGAGACTCTGTAAGTTGTTAGTTACAAACTCCTGTTTTTTAGCAGTTCCCCAAAAATATTCCCTGAAGAAATGGTTTATGTAAGAGGAGATTTCAGTTCTGTCAGAGCAGCTTTCCTGCAGACTTGTCAGACCAAGCTTCCCCAGGAACCTGAGGGCAGGACACTGTTAGCTTCAGCTTTCCTGGAAGGTTTGTTTGTTTGGAGGAACTCATTGTGACAGTGGAGATAAAAGGAGGTGGTTGGGGGTGAGTATGCTGCAGTGATGCAGGGAGATGCTCTGACAGTGATGGAGGTGGCAGCTGCATCAGCTGCAGGCTGCTCAGGCTGGAGCCTTTGTGAAGGGCAGAGCATGGGGGTGGGAGCAGCTGCAGGGAGCTCAGGGTCAGCCTCTCATGCCTGAAAAAATAAACAAAAATTAGCACTCTTACTAAGCAGCCAATTTTTAAATCAACTTGAGGCATCCTATGAAATCCAGGATCTCAAGGAACTACAGAGCCTGCTCAAAGCTCCTGCTCCTCACAGGTGTTAGGCCACAGATGAGCCCAACCCCACTGATGAGAGCTAAGAACTTCCTCTTCCACCACTCAAATTGGAGCCTGAGGTTTTCCCACAAAAATTATATGGGAATCCAGAGCCCAAGCAGCTAATAGTGATTGTATTTAGTCCAAGCTTCCCTTTGTCCTGCCTGTAACAGCCCAGCAAGTCCTTGGAGAAGCCTGAGCCATCAGCAGGCTGGGCAAGCCTCACTTAGCATGGTGGGCAGGAGCTCTCACTGCCTCTTGTGTGCCCTGTTTGAACCCTTCTGTGAGTGCTGTGAACAAAGATGGGTTAGGAGCAGCAAGCTCATTTCCCACTGGTGAGCCAGGCTGGATGAGCCCTTGAGTGCCCTGTGCTAGTGGGAGGTGTCCCTGCCTGTGGCAGGGGGTTGGAACTGGATGATCCTTGAGGTCCCTTCCAACCTTCCCATTCTATGATTCTATTCCCTCAGCACCCCAGGTCCTGTCTCCCCTGTAGTGTTTCTTCAGTGTTTGTGAGCTTTGTGTCCCAGGGTAGCTGAACTTCCAAACTCAGCACTCACCTGCTCTTTGGGAATCTGTCCCTTACCTACTGGGCAGGCTTCTCATGCTGAGTGACCTCTCTTGTGTTCAAGGTTTGGTTGCCTGCAGTGAAGGCTAAAGGATTGGAGATCTCTGGCACATTCAGTCACAGGCAGGGACACATCTACATGGAGATGAACTTCACCAACAAGGCTTTGCAGCACATGACTGACTTTGCCATTCAGTTCAATAAGAACAGGTAAGAAATTAAGATTCTGAGTGTGCTGTGTTACAAAGACTGCTCCTGAGACAGGAGTCTGTGTCTGCACTGCTAGGTGTGGGGAGGACTGGAGTAATGTGTCCAGCTTAGGAGCCCCCAACACAGGAAGGACATAGGCCTGATGGAGCAGGTCCAGAGGAGGCCACAAAGGTGATCAGAGGAGCACCTCTGCTGTGAGAACAGGCTGAGGGAGCTGGGGGTGTTCAGCCTGGAGAAGAGAAGGCTCTAGGGAGACCTTAGAGCAGCCTTCCAGTGCCTGAGGGGAGCCTGCAGGAGGGCTGCAGAGGGTCTGTTTGCAAGGCCTACAGGGACAGGAGCAAGGGCAATGGGAAATGAGAGAAGAGGACATTTAGATTGAATATGAGGAACAAGTTCTGCACCATGAGGATGCTGGAAGACAGCAGCAGGTTAAGGCCTCATCCCTGGAGATATTCAAGGTGAGGCTGAACAAAGCTCTGAGCAACCTGCTCTAGTAGAGTATGTCCCTGCTGACTGCAGGGGGTTTGGACTGGATGACCTTTGGAAGTCACTTCAAACCTAAACCCATTCTGTGATTCTCTGCAGCTGTGCAAGGCAGCCATGGAAAGAGCTGGATGGTGCAGCCTGAACTCTGCACCACACCACACTTGTGTGAAGGGCTGAAAATGCAGCCTGATAAACCTGGGAGGAAGCAGGCAGCACAGTGCCCTTGTTCTCACTGCCTCATTCCATCCCTGCAGTTTCAAAGCAGCCTCATGAGCTGTGAGGGGGGTTGGAGATTTTACAGCCACTGAGTGCCCTGAGAAAGGCAGGAGCACAAACAGATGAGCATCTGAGCTGCCCTGGGATCAGTCCTTAATGCTTCTGCCCCCTGACTTCATCTCCACACTGCCCCTCAGCCTGCAGGTCTCATTAGCAAAGCTGTTTCTCAGTGAAGAAGCTGCAGGCTAAGAGCCTATGACACCTGTTTGCCCTGGAATTGGCAGCAGAAAATTTTGTTAGGAGCAGCTACTTGAATGTTTAGAGCATACAGATTGTTCCCAGAAACCCATCTCAGCCAGAAGACAGGAGAGGGCAAAACAGCCACCCTGGCTGCCCACAAACACCCTTCCCACTCACAGCTCAGCCTGTGCTTTGCTGCTTTCCTGAGCAAGGACCAGGCCAGTTCTTACCATGACTGTAAAGAGGATCCTGTGAATCAGATGTGTCCCCATAGTGCTTAATAGCCCTTTGCTGGAAAAGGCTTCTGCTGGAGGTCTTTGCCCTCAGATGCTGAGGATCTGCTGGAGGTCTTTGGCCTCAGATGCTGAGGATCTGCTGGAGGTCTTTGGCCTCAGATGCTGAGGGTCTGCTGGAGGTCTTTGGCCTCAGATGCTGAAGGTCTGCTGGAGGTCTTTGGCCTCAGATGCTGAAGATCTGCTGGAGGTCTTTGGCCTCAGATGAAGAAGATCTGCTGGAGGTCTTTGCCCTCAGATGAAGAAGATCTGCTGGAGGTCTTTGGCCTCAGATGAAGAAGATCTGCTGGAGGTCTTTGCCCTCAGATGCTGAGGATCTGCTGGAGGTCTTTGCCCTCAGATGAAGAAGATCTGCTGGAGGTCTTTGCCCTCAGATGCTGAAGATCTGCTGGAGGTCTTTGCCCTCAGATGCTGAAGGTCTGCTGGAGGTCTTTGGCCTCAGATGCTGAAGGTCTGCTGGAGGTCTTTGGCCTCAGATGCTGAAGGTCTGCTGGAGGTCTTTGGCCTCAGATGCTGAAGGTCTGCTGGAGGTCTTTGGCCTCAGATGCTGAAGGTCTGCTGGAGGTCTTTGGCCTCAGATGCTGAAGGTCTGCTGGAGGTCTTTGGCCTCAGATGCTGAAGGTCTGCTGGAGGTCTTTGGCCTCAGATGCTGAAGGTCTGCTGGAGGTCTTTGGCCTCAGATGCTGAAGGTCTGCTGGAGGTCTTTGGCCTCAGATGCTGAAGGTCTGCTGGAGGTCTTTGGCCTCAGATGCTGAAGGTCTGCTGGAGGTCTTTGGCCTCAGATGCTGAAGGTCTGCTGGAGGTCTTTGGCCTCAGATGCTGAAGGTCTGCTGGAGGTCTTTGGCCTCAGATGCTGAAGGTCTGCTGGAGGTCTTTGGCCTCAGATGCTGAAGGTCTGCTGGAGGTCTTTGGCCTCAGATGCTGAAGGTCTGCTGGAGGTCTTTGGCCTCAGATGCTGAAGGTCTGCTGGAGGTCTTTGGCCTCAGATGCTGAAGGTCTGCTGGAGGTCTTTGGCCTCAGATGCTGAGGATCTGCTGAAGGTCTTTGGCCTCGGATGCTGAGGATCAGCTGGAGGTCTTTGGCCTCAGTTCTCTCTGAAGATGTGACTGTTAGCCTTGCAAGTTTGGGATTTCCTGGGACAAATAATATTTACTTAGAGCAGGCATTATGCTAAGTAAGTCTCAGTAAATGTTCTCCCTGGACTGTTCTGTTTTTCTGGAGAGGTTTTGCTAAGCTGCTGTCTGCAAATGCTTCATGCAAATTGGCCTGGAAAAAAGCCCCTGGGCTTGCAATGTCTCCCCGTGCAGCAAGCTGTGTTCTGGCCCCACCTCCATGGTCCTCCTCAAGGATGTTAAGGCACTTCAGCAGGGCCCAGTCAAACAGCAGTTCCTCCTCCTCCTGCATTGCATCAGGACATGCTCTGCACACCAGCAGCTGCTCTTTGCTCCTCTGCAAGCTCCTTCCTGCCCTTTCCTCTTGCCACTGAGTGGTGCCTTGGGAAGAGCTGCCCTGGGCTGGCTCTCCAGGTTGCAATATTAAGGTTTCTGGTGGGGAGCCTCTGTCCCTTTCCCCCCCCCTCCTCACCTGCTAATCACATTCACTGCAGTCCTGGGCTGAAGCATTACAGAAGTAGAGCAGGAGCTGCCCTGCTACAGCAGCACTTAGCAGGAAGCTCAACTTTGTTTTCCCACTGAGCCCTAGGGACAGCACTGGGGCTGGCATGCCCCAAGGTGAAAGGGCTGCAGAAGGTGAATGAGGAGGGTGCAGCCTTGCTGGGAATAGTCTGATTTCAGCTGCCTAGGGCTGCACACTAAGGAGAGCAAAGGATGGGACCTCTCCTGGCTTCTGAAAGAGCAACACACCCCTTACACACTGTGCAGAGACAGCACCTGGGGTTTAGTGCACAGCTGGAGAACTTTGTGGCTGTAAATTCTCTACTACCCCTGAGCTAGTGTGAGTTCTGCCACCAAGAAGCACAGTCAGGAGTGGAAACCAAAGCTGCCTTGTGCATCTGCACCTCCATCTGACCTTGGAGAGAAGCCAGTGCCTCATACAGGAGTGTCAGGTGTCAGCTGCTTTTCCTCTTCTCCACACCATGCAGAGCTGCAATTAAAGTGCCTTTTGGACCAAAGAGGCAAATGAACAGTGGCTTTGCTCTGGTGGTCCACACCCCTGGCTGAAGGAACCTCCAAGCAAGCAGCAGAGGCAGCACTCAGGACCAGACAGCTGGCAGCCTTGCTTCAGTTGTTCTGCAGGGCTCAGATAAACCACAAACCCCTCCTTGGCCATCTCTTTGTTCTGTGATGGCTGCAGTTCCATAGCTCCCAGTGGTAGAGCAGCCTTGCAGTGTGATGTGCTCCACCTGCAGTGCTCTGCAGCTCTGTAAGAGAGCCAAGAGGCTTGAATCAAGGTGCAGCTCCTTACTGGGCAGGCAGCTGCTCAGCTGATGGCCCAGTGCTGACAGTGGAGATGCTGCTCCCCTGAGCAGGATGGTGCATGCTGTCAACAAGACTGACCTGATTGAGTTTCCCATGCCTTGTCCTACTTTGAGTGTCTGCTGCTTTGAGCTGTGTTCCTCCCCTGCAGTCAAGGCAGCTGAGGAGCAATGGGAAGATCATAGAATCATTCAGGTTGGAAAACACCTTCAAGATCATTGAGTCCAACCATTAACCCTACTCTGCCAAGTCCATCACTAAGCCATAGCATAGAATCATAGCCCCAAGCAGCACATCTTTAAACACATCCAGGGATGTTTGTGTAGCAGTGGGTTTCCACTGAGGGAGAGTCCTACCCTCGTGGAACAGTTTGGTAAAGGGAGAAGAGACCTTTGGGATGGTCTCCTCCTTCCACCAGTTGCCATCAAAGCAGCAAATACTCTGACTGGGGCCCCCCATGAATCAAAAATGAAATGGTGCCAGCATGCCAGTGTAAGGTGAGGAGCCAGCCTGTGCTTGGCAAAAGGGAGCTGGCAATTGGGCAATGCAGTGCTGCTCTCCTCACCTCTGTGTTTCTCTTGCCCAGCTTTGGGGTCATCCCAAACACCCCACTGGCCATCCACACCCCTCTGATGCCAAACCAAAGCATTGATGTCTCCCTGCCTCTCAACACTCTGGGACCAGTCATGAAAATGGAGCCTCTGAACAACCTCCAGGTAAGGATTGGCTCATCCTGGGCATGGGGGGAGGTCAGCAGGTGCTCAGCCCAGTTTGTTTGGCCCAACAGAATGTGGTTAAGCAATAAAACACCACCTGTGGAAGGTAACCAGGCAGCCCTCGTGGATTGGGACCATGCAGCTGGCCCAGACCTCCTCCTCTTCCTTTTTCTAACCTCTCTCAGGAGGGCTTCTTGAATGTTGGGAGTTTTCAGATACACCAAACCCACTGCAGGTTAAGGTCTTTGCTTCAGTAACACTCCTGTGTAAAGTGGAGGTGAGGTTTGGTTGGCTTTGTAGCTGGAGCTGGTCTGGAGGTGGTGCAGCAGGCAGCGAGAGCTGTCGGCACCAATCGAGGCAATTAAAGCAATTGCAGGGAAGGTGACAACTGCTGAGTGATTAATATTTCTCTAGTGCCCTTAACTGGCAGGGTGCTTTACAAAGGCATTGGCACACCCCTGCCCCAGATAGCTTAATCTCAGGCAAACATGATGTGTTCCAGGAAAGGCAGAGCAGGGCTGACGTCAGCAGCTAATATTTCATTAATAAGGCTTGGGAGAGTGTCGGCAGCAGTGCTCCCTGGGAGAGGCTTCCTGTCAGACTGAGCTGCTGCTCTGGCAGAGGGACAGCCTCAGGGACATGCTCTCCTCTGTCTTGGACCAGAGACCATTTCCACCAGTCCTGCTCTGCCTCAGGGATGCTGGTGTTGAAGGTCTGTCCAGGCAGAGAGTTCTCCCTGACAGGAAGCTCTTCCCCTCCTGGCTGCTCTGCTGAGGAGCTCAGCGAGTGGCTGTGGAGCTGAGTCCTCCAGGATGACTTTCCCAGTATCCCAAAGATGCACTTGTGCTGTGGCACTGAACTGCCACAAAGAAGAGGCCACAAAGACAATCAGAGGGCTGGAGAGCCTTTCCTGTGGGGACAGGCTGAGAGAGTTGGAGCTGTTCAGCCTGGAGAAGAGAAGGCACCAGGGTGACCTTAGAGCAGCCTTCCAGTACCTGAAGGTTCTCCAGGAGAGCTGGGGAAGGACTTTTGGTGGAGAAGTTCTGGATGCCTTATTCCTGGAAGTGTTTAAGACCAGGCTGAATGGGGCCTTGAGCAACCTGGGCTAGTGAGAGGTGTCCTTACCTATAGCAGGGGGTTGAAATTGGATGATCTTTAAGGTCCCTTCTGACCCAAACAATTCTACAGTCGAGTTCCAAAAGCACTGCCATGAGCAGGGACACCTCTTACAAGATCAGATTGTCCAAGACCTCATCCAGCCTAGCTCTGAACACATTTTATCTGCCAGGAGAGCAACTTGTGCATCCCTCATAGACAGTGGCTTTGAGCTGGGAGAGGGGAGATGGAGACTGGACATGAGGAAGAAACTCTTTAGAGTGAGGGTGGGGAAGCACTGACACAGGTTGCCCAGGAAGGTTGTGGTTGTCCCCTGCCTGTAAGTGTTCAAGTTGAGGTTGGATGAGGCCCTGATGAAGTTTTTCCTGTCCAACCTGGTGTTGAACATCTCCAGGGAGGAGGACATCCAGAACAATCCAGGTTGGTTGCCCAGGGAGGTTCTGGATGTCCTCCTTCCTGGAGATATTCAACACCAGATTGGATGAGGCCTTGAGCAACCTGTGCTGGTGGGAGGTGTCCCTACCCATGGCAGGGGGAGTGGACCTAGATGATGTTTCAGGTCCTTTCCAACCCAAACCACTCTGCAGTTCTGTGTCTCACTTGCCTCAAACCTCCAGGAGATGGACCTGGGTTGGACTCTGGCACAGCAGCCCATGGTGGGCAGCTCATTCTCTTTTCGGAGGAAGGAAAATGCAGTGGCAGTTACTATTTATTCTGCCTGAGCAACTGTTTTCTCCTTTCTTTTGACTTCCATTCTGGGGCTTATGACTTATTGATGAGTCTTTGGGCAAACAGCTTGAAATAGCTTCTGTGGCACTCAAACTGAGCAGTCCCACACTGCAGCTCCCAGCACGGTGCGGGAGCGTCTGGACAGGCAGCGAATTACATCTGCTTGGCTCCCACAGAGGTGCTCCTCCAGCTCCCCAAGTCCCTCTGTGGCCAGGTTGTGAGATGAGGCTGCATCCACTGCATTTGGGTCAGTGGTGGTACAATTTGCCTCCTGCTCTGAAGAAAACGTGGAAGTCTCTAGAAGGTGACAGTCCTGATCTGCCTCCCTCGCGCTGGGGACTCTCAGCAAGAGACATCCTCGAGTTGCTGCTTGCTTTGATCAGGAAGTGAAGTATTTGGGTTATTAAATCTCCAAAGCACTCAGGACAGAGCTTGTTTCTTGTAGCATCTTCTGGTAGAACAAAGCAAAGGGAAGCCATGGGAGGAAACCTCCAGCTACCTTCTATTGAGGCAGCAGAGCCTTCATTAGTGCCAGACTTGGTTGCTAATTTGCTCACTCTCACATTGCCATAGAAGCTGGCTGCCCTTTCCCAACTGGGGAAGCTGCCATATGGAGCAGTAGTATATTTCTCTGCAAGGAGTTGAATCATGCTAGCAGATGCCAAGTTAAAAAGAGCACTCCCCTTACTTTTTTGACAGCAGTGGGTTTGATGGAGATCTGTCACTGCCCTGACAGCCAAGGCTCTGCTTTGCTTCTGTGAGCTGGTGTAGAAGTGATCTGTCTTGAAACATTCAGAAATCGTTTTGGTGACCTACTTAGGGAACAATTTATAGCACAACACAGGAGTGGAGAGTACAAATGTTCCTGTGTTCATTGAGGAACCAAAACACTCATCAGGGTGAATTTGCTTCATGTGTGGTTTTTTTTTTTCCTCCTCTGAGCTGGGGTGGGGGGCAGCAGATTCAAGGCTGGTTTGAACCTAAGCACTTTGTGTTCATCTCCTGTTCTGGTGGGGGCAGGGAGGGGAGGGGTTGGTTTAGTAACGAGAGGAGTTAAGTCCTGAAGGAACCAAACTGACAGCTTTCAGCTTTTTGTCATGTTAATTCCAAACTTCAAAGACCAGTTGCACATTCCTGGGGCTACTGCTTCGGAAGTAATGAATCTCAACCTTGCTCAGCTTCTTTTTATTACCGTTTCTAATCTTTTGCCCTCTGCAGCTGGGTTCATCTCCACGTTTCTACTAAAATATTTGACAAGTTAACATTTTTACAAGAAGCTGAGGAAGGCTGAGAGATTTTTTTTGAATTATTATTATTATTATTTTAGAGGCTTACATAGATAAAATGTAACTGAGGAGTCTCCTGTTTGCCAGCCACCTTATCTGGTGCTATTGACCACCAGGCTTCTCTTCCTCCTCTCCCGAGGTAGTGATGAGCATTTCCTTGACCTGATGACCCTGATTAAGCCTCTACTCAAGCAGTGATTTATTCAAAGGGTAAGCCACAGCACTGCAGAGCTGATGGGACCCCAGTCCCTGCTCTCTGGTTCATCCTTTGTACTCCTTACAGATCAAAAAGCTGCTGTTGGATGCCTTTGGACGTGGCCATCACTAAAAATCTGACTCAGTTATTTGAGTGCTGCTAACCTCTGCTGGGGGACACCTGCAGTGCTTTGTCAGCATTTTGGAGGCTGCCTGGCACTTGTGTGTGCTGTGACATCCCTCCCCCTATCCACCACCTCCCCATCCTGAGCTGCCTCTGTAGAGCACAGCACTGGTGAGCAATAACAAGCCCAAAGGTGGGCAAGAGGCCACGCTGAACTCCACCAGTGTCTGATAGCTGTGGCTCGTTTGCCAGGCAGGGAGGTGGCTCTGGTGGCTATGCAGGCTGGCTTGGGGCCTGGAGTTGCCACCAAAGCAGTGACAGCCCTCTGGTGACATGCAGGCTGGTAGGGTCATACCTGGTGGAAGAGATGGGGTGGGCAAGAAACCTTTGCTGCTATGCTTGAGACCTTCTGCTCTCAGAGAGCAGCTGGGTTCTGCAAGAGGGATTTGCACTGGTCAGGAACAGCAACTCTGCCCAGATACTTCATGTCAAATTTGGAATAAGAAAGTGCTTGGGATGAGAGCCTTTCTGTGCTGGAGAGAAGCACTGCTCCTGCTTAATGGCCTCTCAAGGGCTGTGAGATGCTGTGAGATCAGAATGCCCTGTTTGTTCATCTGGGTACAGCAGAATTGCTCCCCTAGCCCTGCAGATGTGGGTGGGTGTGAGAGCTCAGGCCTGTCATGGTATGAGCATCGTCATCTCTTCTGTGATTGCAACCACTTGGAGGAAGGGATACAATGGAAAACAAGCTGCAGGGAGTCCCAGAACAGCAGGGAGTCAGCCTGAGCCCGGAGCGTTGCCTTTCCCTCCCTGGAGATACTCAAGACCTGCCTGGATGCATTCCTGTGTGACCTGCTCCAGGTGCTCCTGCTCTGGCAGAGGGATTGGACTGGATGAGCTTTCAAGGTTCCTTCCAGCCCCTAACATTCCCTTGGCACCTACATTCCAACCTGGGGTTCAGTGCAATGCATTCCCCAGCGTCCCTTGCTGCCAGGGCTGTGGGCTGCAGCTCTTGAGCAGGCAGCTGGCACAGCAGAGCTGCACTTTTCCAAAGCACCTGCCCAGCGACCTGGAGTAGTGGAAGGGAAGGGTCTGCCAGCTGCATTCTTTCTGAAAGGGAACTCCTGGAAACCTCTGCCTGGCTGCCGAGTGGCACAAGGTGCAGACTGCTTGGATCTCTTGCAGTGAGTTTGGCAGAGCTCTTCTGTGAAGACAGATGAGGCTGCAGCTCCTTCATTGAGAAAAGCTCTCTGCTGCTGATGCCCCTGGATCATTCTTCCACACTCAGCTGTGCTGCAGCTCATCACCTCTGCTCCTCCACTCTCTGGCTGGCTGGCAGCACAGAGCTGCTGGAGCTCTCATTCATCAGAGGTGTTAATGCACCTCGGGTCATAACTGCAGCGCCCTGGGGTGCTTGGAAACAGATTTCACACGTTCAGCTCTCCAGCAAAACAGGGCTGAGAATCGGCCTGAGCAGGGCCTGAGAGAGGTGGTCTCCCTTCAGAGAATCAGCAGACAATATCTGCCTGGGTGTGAGCTGCCTCAGAGCCATTGCCCCAGCGCAGCTGCCCTGGAGCCATTGCCTCAGAGCAGCTGCCCCAGAGCCCAATGGGCTCAGAGCGGCTGCCTCAGAGCCGCTGCCTCAGAGCC
>VWYK01015188.1:0-17574 GCA_013399775.1 Semnornis frantzii | reverse complement strand
TCACAAAGCAATTCCATTCCTTTGATGATCTACTTCCTCCTACTCTCTCTTTCTACTTTCTTTCTTTCCCACTGAAACTTTTCATACTGATTCCTTTTTCTATGTACAAGAAAGCACTTAAAAGCATCATTCCCCGAATGTGTATCTTCTCCATGTTTGTGCCTGCCTAAACTAGGTATAGATTAAGTATTACAGTGTTAATCAAGAGCCCTACTATAAATACTTTTAACTCTAGCAGTGAAAGCATTACACTATACGAAGGCAATTTATGCAGAAGCACAAGTGCTTGGAAGTCTGTACTTACCAGTTACTGTTAAAAGTGCCGTAGAGCTTACACTGCCATGCTGGTTGGAAGCCTTGCAGCTATACTCTCCACAGTCAACAACTTGAGGCCTTGGGATCTCGAGTGTTGAGAGATAGTTGGTGGTGCGAATGGAGTATTTGTCCCCATCGTATATCTCTCGACCGGCTTTGTACCACTGGAACTTGACATTGGGGGCAGTTTCTACCTCACAGGTAAACTTGGCCACATGATTCACAGCTACCTCCAGTGGTTCGAGTCTTCTCCTCAGGATTGGTGCAACTGAAATCAGAAACAGAGAGTAATTCAAAGCCCTGCCTGTTTAGCACTTTGGAAAGTAACAGCGAAGTGACTGACTGGTGGGAAGGAAAAAAATAAAAGTTTTACTTGTAATCTACGTAAAGTGACTGTAAAAGAAAAAAATACCTGTAAGAAATGAAAGCAGTTCTGGGCTCAGTGGACAGACAATGTTATGGTGTATAATGGCATCAGAACACAGTGGTGATATTGGAAAAACAATGTGCAATAGCAATATACAATAACAATGAGATACAAACATATTTTACACTATCCTGGAGTTATGAGAAATTATGGTGCAAAAAAGAAATTGTGCTGAACCTGTTTAATGCCTCTAAAAAGTGAAGAAGTGTGCAGAGTGAGAAAAGTTGGAAAGGAAGATCCATTTCACAGGCAACAATGGGAGAAGTGGTTGGGATTTAGATACTGTCCTGACTCTGCTTGTGTGCTGAGAACAGGAAGAAACAAAGTTCCTGATGAAAGACTGGAGTGAGGGAAGTGAGAGGTTTTCAATGTGGTAAAAGGACACCATTAATCCAGAGAGAAAGGGCATCCTCTGATTAGTGGTGCGATCACGTTAATATTATATTTGTATGCAGATACAGACCCGGAATAGGACAGTTTCATAAGTGGAGCAGTGCATTAGAAAAGGCAGCATTTTGTCCCCGTAATCCAGCCTCTTTTAACAACTGTGAGTATTGCTGCTGTTGCTCTTTTCCCACCTTGATTTACCACCTCACAGATGTACTCTCCTTGATGAATATACCTGCACACTTTGGTTATTACTAGTGTGTACTTGTCCTGACCTTGCAAACACTTGAATTTGTCACCTGAAGACACCAGTTTACCCTCAAAGTACCAATTTACTTCTCTGGCATTTGTTATGACAGTCATTAGACTGATGTTTTCCTCCTCCCTCACAACAGTGTTGACCACTTTGCTGTGGATGATAGGATAACTCTCTCTGCCAAGCTCATTGGCTCTTTTCCCAGTTCTAGTTTTCAGACTCTCTCTGCCCATTTCCCCATATATTTCTTCTCGTTTCTCCTTCATTTTCAGTATTTCTGTGGGTATCTCAGTGGGAACATTTATGGAGATTACATCAGCAGTGGCTGTAGCTGCATCCACACACTTGATTTGACTATACCCAATCACTGTACTCATTATTTGTGCTTCTCTGGGAGCATTTCTCTCTTCATAGTCCTCCTAGCCTGTTGAGGATCCAGCTCAATTGTTTCATCACAAGATTTTCCTGCGTGAAGTGAACTGGGGTGGATTGGCAATGCTTTGGACTTTTCATCTATCAAGAGATGTTTTTCTTCACAAATAAGAAATAAAAACCCTCCTGCGACATCATTTTCTGCTCAGCTATCTGAAGGCTGACTTCTCCTAAAGAGACTGGGATTTCTGTGGGACCGAGTTCTCCTGTGGTCACAACATAGGTGCATAGAGTGTGTTTATGTTCCTTGGTGATGTTTATTGTCTGCAATCCAATGTTTTCTTTATTGGCCAACCACTCTGAAAACAAGAGGTTTTGCTCACTTACTACTGCAGCTTTAAATGCATTTTTGATCTGAAAGTTTATGTCTGTGTTGAAGCTTTTTGGAACCTGAGCAGTGAGCTCTCTTTGTTGAGAACTTGGCTTGGCTGGACTCTGTGGGAGTGCATTGTTTTGTGAGGTTGTCTTCCTGCCCCTGGACACTCCTTAAGTGGGTTGGCAAGATTAATGAAATGTTCCTATTCCAGAAGCTGGTTTTCTTCTAGCAGCAAGGGCAATTTCACAGACTGTCCCTCTTGTCTTCTTGCCAGAAAATCTTCCTTTGCTGTTTCCAGGAAAGAAATGTTCTGCAACAGGACAACTTGGCCTGTAGTGAAGGTCAGTTCAGAGGGAAATCTGGGTTCCGCCTTCAGCTCACCTTGCATTCCCTGGAAGCCTTCAAGGACTGGATGTGGTCACCATCTATAGTATAGCTGTCAGTGGTGCTTGACACCTGTAGAGGGGCATGAGAAGCCTTTGTCTTCAGATCAGCCATTTGCTCTTCTGCCTTAGAGATGGCTTGCTCTTTGGGCAAGAGCATCTCTGAAGATGCAGTCCCAAGACAACTCAGCAGTGGTGTCTCCATCACTGCTCTAGGTACCACACCCTGGGGAATGGCAGGTAGGATTTGCAGTGTCTCTGTCAGAAGCCTGCTGCTCTTTTGTGTTGTTGTCACATGGGCAAGCATGTCTTCAACTGTCTGTGCAGCCAAGTAGACCAGTGGCAGGTCAGGTAAGATGTCTTCCCTGGGCAGGATGTATTCTGTTTGGTTTGTCTTGAGCTGAAGGAGGGCTGGGTTTTCCCTCATGGCATCAAGAATGAGTAGTTCTCCCATAGCAGGAAGCGCATCAGCCTCTTCATAGGAGAGGGAACTTTGGTCCTCAGCCACCACAGAGTATTGTAAGGCTGGGTTTTACTGGCACAAAACATGCTTCTCAGGCAGCACAAAGAACAGAGCAGGGCATGTGGCCTCACCCAAGATGGTCTCTGCCCTGCATGCGTAGAGTCCGGTCCGGTGTCCTCCTCCACGCACTTGAGCACTGTCAGGGAGCCTGAGCCATCAGGATGCTGAGCAACAGAATTCTGTGTATTGGAGAAGGGTTGCTCATTTCCCTTGAACCACTGCATGCTGGGGCATGCATCCACAGTCATGGTGTACTCAAAGACTGCAGTGAAGCCTGATGCACACCTCACACTCTCTGGTTTCCTGGTAAAGCAAGGGAACCCTGGTATCCATTGATGCACATAGAGGTAGGCACTGCATATGGGCTCGCCATGTGCATTGCTGGCCATACATGTGTACTCACCCTCATCCTGCACACTCACGTATGGGAGGATAAGGCTGTGGTCATTGCCAGTAAACATTAACTTACAGTTCATGGATGGGGTTAGCCTCATACTGTTGAAAAATCACTGAATTTCGGGTGTGGGGCTGCCAGTAATGGTAATAGAGAGTCTAGCTATGTCTCCCTGCCAGATTTCAACATTTGAGACTTGTTTAAGGAAAATAGGGGCTTTGGCCCCCTCCTCCATTTTAATCTTTACTTTGCTAGAATAAACTGGTGTTTTTTCAGATGCAAATTCAAGTGTTTTCTCTCTGTCAGGCAATGGAAGGCCTCTGCTGTAGCCTTCTCTTCTTGTTTCCTCAGAAGACACAGTAAGAGAGCTAGAGATGTCTGCTTGGAAAAAAAATTGTTTAGTTTTACTAGAATGTCTGAGAGAACACTTGTAAACCACAATAATCAGAGTTAATGCAACTATTTTTATATATCTGGAGGCTTTCTCAGTACTGTACAGCAGTTAACAATGAACACAAGGTCCTTCTGATATTAAATACACACTTGCCAAAACTAGCAAAATACACTGTGCTGTCAGGTTACTTCCCATCTGGATCAACATGGGTGTCTCTTTAAACCTGACATCACAGTATGGGTTAGGCGTACCCTTGGGTGCACAGCGCTAGTAACATTCAAGCAACGTCAGTGCATTTCGCAAACATAATTGAAGTGTTATGTACCTTACATATTTGTATGTACACTCACAAACAAATACAGCAGAGCAGTGCTAAGACCCTGATTTAATTCAAAACACCGAGAAAAAAAGAAACAGACTTAGGATTGGAAAAATAACACAAACTTTTCAGTACACCAACTTTTTTTTTCCGGTGCCATTAATCTCTCAAATTTGCCTTTTGTCTACCACACCAAGATACAACTCCTCTACCAGCTTTGTCCTTTTACTTCATTAGTCCCTTATGCTAACCATACTGTCATTACTAAAATCATGAGTTCATACACTTGATCCAATGTCATTAATCTAAATCTTTGTTTTTAAAGTCCTCCCTGTCAGAATGTTGCATATTACAAGTTCCAGAAAACCAGAGAAAAAGCGGACAGAGTACTATAATATTTTTCTTTATCATGCATTTGTGAATTTAGATAATCACATATTGTACCACTTTGCTCTAACGGTGGTCTAAACATGAGAGGAAGCAGACACCAAAAATAAGTCATTGTCTGCAGATGCTCAAGACTAGAAACATTAGTGAAACCTGAGACTTCGCAAAACATAACAAGCCATCCATGAAAGGTATGGCGTAAAGGAAACCTTTCAAAATCAAATTCTGTTGTCCTCAATGAGTCAAATTTGCTCAGTTAAGATCCACAGAATCTGACACTGGAAAGACTTGAGAGTTGGTAAAAAAGAATAAATGTCTCTGCACACTCACTCTGGAGGGAAAACAGACAAGTTTCTCAGTCACAGTACCTTAAATTCTAAAACTTACTGTGAAATACTTATTTTTTCTGCACTCCAATAGCAAATCCAAAGAACAGAGTATGTTATATCTAATTCAATCTCTTTGGTTTTAACAGTTATTAATGTTGCCACAAATACCATAATATACATAACACGGCACAGTGCATGCAGAAAAAGATGCTTAAGTAAAAAACATTCCACCAGACCTTCTGTTACTACCCACCCAGTACTTAACCTACTCTTAAAACAGTAGGACGGTTTCCCCACAGTGTGCTAGAGAATTTGAGATCAGGTGGCAGAATTGGACCTAAAAGCAAGTATAAGAATCACAGAATAGAACTTGTGCTAACACATATGGGAATGCTATGTAAACAAGAGTGTGGCAAAAATGAATCCACCTTTTTTTGGTGTTCCTGGATATTTATGACAGAAAAAATATACAGACAATTTTTCATATTTTAGCTATGTCTGTGAAATTAATGAAGTACAAGAATCAGTGGGCTTAAGTAATTTACATATTTATTTCACAAATTAACCATATATGTTAACATTCAAATAGACATTGATAACAAAAAAAAGCAATACATCTTTTTTTTTGTCTGTTTTTAAAGATACTCATACAAATAAAGACATTAAACATGACAATAAAATTGTGAGTCCTGTAATTCTTGTGAAAGCATAAAATTTTGAAAAGAAGTGGTCAGTTGTGGCTCTAAGTTATACCAGCTGCCCCAGAGTAGGTTTATTCAAAACTAGAATTACTCCAGGTTTCTATCATTGTAGCTTACGTGAGACTTTGTCTCTCCTTAAGTATGTGATACTGCTCCTGGCTAATGTATGGAACTTAAACCAAGACTTTTAAACTTACATAAACCACAAACACTACTACATAGGTAGAGATAAAGATGTTTGGCTGTATATTTCAGATGTGAACATAAACTTGGACCTGATGTCTTATGTTTTCAAAAAGAAGTGGTGGGTCATTTGCTACTAAAACTTTAAATTAATTTATGTGCAAATTAAACACGTCATAATTGCTTAGAACCTATCCAAAGGCTCTCTGGCCTCTTTTGGATTTCAATCTAAAAGACACTTCATGTCTCAGCTGATGCATAACATTAGACAATTCATACCCACTTCCCTAGGGACTTCTCTCTAATGTATCAGTTAGGGCTACAGATCTGTGCAAGGAAAGAATTAAGGACATATGACAAAATAATTCTTTCCTATCACCATATTGGGTCAGAGACTCGTGCTTCTCTTTCCTCCCACCATTCCTTATGAGAAACCACAATTATCTCTGCCTTAAACAATGTAAAATCTGAAATATTTATCATGAGGTCGTGAATGGGAAGAAACAGAAGGGGGACATTGGGATTACCCTAACTACTTCAGTGATTTTCCCCGTGTACTAGGCCATTATAACTTGCCACTCCTAACTTTAAGTTTATATAGGCAACATAATTTGTCAAAATGAATCTTTGGATCAAAATTACTATCCCAGATGAGTGTTGTGATAGTGTTAAAAGTTTATTTAATTTTTGAGGCGTGTTGACCTCAGTGAGAGGACACATCAAGCTCAGAAATAAGAACATGCATCAACATAACTGAACATACTACAGGAATTGTTATGCTTAAAAGCTATGTGCTGCTTAAAGCAGTTTGTAAGGCAACTGACGGCAATTTATAAATAAGTCAAAGAACCTCATAAACAGGTAATCAAAGTTAGAACAATTTTTGCTTATGATTGTTGAACTCAAGGCTTCACCTTGACATATAGTTGACTAAAGCCTGGCACATTCATTAGAGAATTATTTAACTTCCAATAAACATTAATTAATAGTTTTCATACTTTTAACATATTTTCTTAATCAATTTATCATTGTTTATGTAAGATAGACTTTGTAGATACATTTAGTTCTGAATTATCTCAGCTACTACTGATTCCTTCTCCTAAATATTAGCATTATTGTAAATACCAAAATATATGCTCACATTGAGAACATTAATGTCATTAATATAAAAATATCTTCTGATGATAAATTGTCACAGATAACAATTGAATGTGTTCTACTTATTTCTGGTCATCTTGACAGATAAATCACTTAACTGATACTAATTTAAAAAAAAGAAAAAAGAAATATGTAGAGATTTACTTCTAATGTGAGAGAAGAATACTGCATAAAAACTTCTTTTTTACTATTTTTTTTGATGAATGACACTGGAATATAGGGACAACCAAAATTAGTTTAATCAATTTACACTTACATCATTGATTTATTATGTTCCCTCTCCTTTCCCTTTAACTTCTAAAGATACAGTACAAAATACAGGTTTGTGTTTATTACTTGGTAATAGAGAAAAAAAATCCTGTCAGTCTCTATTAAAACTAAATTTTGTTTTCTTCCCATTGTGTTGCTCAAATCCATTGACAAAAAAAAGGCATTTAATTCCATGATCCAGTAGACTGAGGCTCATGGATGCAATTTATTTTGCAGTGATAGAAACTGTAAACATAGGAATTGAATCGGTGAGACTCACATGTTCTGACGAAACATCTCAAGAAGGGGGAAAACCAGTTTAAGGAGTTCTTTAACAGAACTATATCCAAACTAAACAGGGAGTGTAACTTAGTATTTCGTATCTTTAATTTACAAGAAAGCTGCAGTTTCTACATTTTCAGGTGATTAATAGCCTATATTAACCAATTATATCTTCACTGTTACAGAAGCATATGAATATGTACACTATATGAAAGAACTAGTCCTACATAAATGACTGTCAAAATATCTTTACAAGAATGAGTAAAGAGCTTGGAAGGAGCCTGAAATATATCTCGGTGCAGAAAGTGTGCACAAAAACTATGCACAGATTAAATCTTGCTTAAATTCCCCAACAAAGACAAATTTAAGCGAGACAGAAATATGCCCACAATAGAGTGGTTTTCATCCCTAAAGAGATGAAAAACAATGCCCCTAAACTGGCTGCTGCATTTTTATCTGCAGTGAACAACAGCATAAAAACATTTAGTGTTCCAAAACAGATTCCAAAATAAATCATGGAAATTTAGTACAACGTTAACACAGCACAAGTCTCAGCAGTTCCTGCATTGTTAGTAGCTACACATTTGTACTGCCCACTGTCACTGTGCATCAAGTTTTCAATAGTAAGGCGATGAGTACCCTCCTGTTCTTCCTGTGCACAGTACCTGTCCCCTTCCAACAACACTCCATCCTTGTACCAGTGGACACTTGGGTGGGGGGAACCAGTCACGAGACACTGAAAGCATGCAGAGGTGCCTACAAATGTGCTGCAGTCAGAAATGAGCCTTAGAAATTTAGGAGGGGTTTCTGTGACCTGAAACTCAAAGCTGCAGCTCTCCGAGTCCTCTGCTCTAAACTCAACCTGTTCTTCTTGGGACTGTTCTGCAAACATATCAAAACTAATGTTGACACACTTCTCCCCTTCCACTTCCTGCTCTGGTTGAGTCATTGCAATCAGTCTTATTGCTTTCTTCGAGTCATCAGTGTGCGACTTGAATTCAAGCTCCAGCTCTATTTCTGACTTGTCACCTGGATTCACAGTTCTACTCAAAAGTAGGTCACACCTTTGGGGCTTGTGTGGTTCACTGCCCACAACAGTCCCAGTGCTTGTCTTAGCACTTGCTCCATGCTGAGCCATGACTAGAAGAGACCCTTTGCACATTGCTTCACCTAACCTATTTATTGCCCAACATCGATACAAACCACCATCAGAAGGACCTACATTTTGGACCTTCAAACTGTGAAGTCCCTCCTTCTGACTCACAACATACTTCCCTGTGGATGGAGTCAAACAGGTTTCACCTCTGAACCATTGCACTACTGGGATGGGAGTACCCGTTACCACACACTCAAACACTGCCTCTGAGCCTTCAAATACCTTGACATCAGCAAAGGGCACAGCAAAGCGGGGAGGCATTTCTGTTACTTGGAAATCGATTTTTATATCATCATTCTCCTCTGCAGCCAGCCCTGCAGTTTGCTCCAACAAAGCAAGTGGAAGGACATCCAGGGAAACCACCATGCTCTTCTTATCTGGGCTAAACTCAGGACTGGTTATGATTCTAACCTGCTTCTCAAACTCCTTGACTTCATTTTCATCAAGCTCCACTTCCAGGAGGATTTCTTGTGGTGAAGGTGACCTTGAGGATGTGTTTTGCTCTAGGTCGAAGTGTATAACATGCTGGTGGGTGACAGGGGGTGGCAGTGCTAGTGATTGCCCATCTTCAGACAAGACATCCACCTGTGCGATACTTTTAGCCTCTCCAACAATGTTGACAGCATGGCACAGATACTGTCCTCCATCAGATTTCTGGACATTAGTGATCTCCAGCACATATTTTTCCCCATCCTTCTCTATCCGCACTCTCTCACCCACCTCTAACAAAGATTTATTATGATACCACTTCACACCTGGCTTGGGCACACCTATCACCTCAGCCACAAAGTTCAGTGTGCTGCCCTCATAAAGCCTCCTTCTGTTCAATGCCTTAAGGAATGCAGGTGGCATTTCCCTGCCTGACGGTTCCAGGGCTTCACAGGGGGTTCTAAATACCTCAGCCTGTGACTGGTCTGGAGGCTGCTGCCTTCTCTCACAGAGAGGGAGAATGGTCAGGGCATCCATATACTCCCCAGAGGGTGTTTGGTAGCTCTCTGGTGGCGTGCTGTCCCCTGAAGCAGAGTAAGGTCCCTCAAAGGGTGTGAAGTAGCGCTCTGATGGTGTGTTGCATTTTGAACCCTGGGAGGGTGTGAAGTCATGCTCAGGTGGTGTGCTGTACACTGAGCCCTCAGATGGAGTGGAGTAACGCTCGGGTGGTGTGCTGTAGCCTGAGCCCTCAGATGGAGTGGAGTAACGCTCGGGTGGTGTGCTGTAGCCTGAGCCCTCAGATGGAGTGGAGTAACGTTCGGGTGTGCTGAGTGGTGTGTGGTAGGATGCTGATGAAGCAGTTTCAAAGATCTCCACTGAGGAAGGAGGTGTGTAGAAGTGGTCTGAATCAGGTGACTCCTCTCCATTCCCACTCTCCAGTTCTATAGACATCTCTGACTCAGGAGAGAAGGGTCGGGCAAGTTCCTGCTGATTGTTGTAGTAGTCATAAACCATGCTGAAGGTAACCTCTTCCACTTCCAATGAAGTTATGACATCTTGCTGCTCCTTCTGAACTGTCCCTTTGAGAACTGGAGTTTCCTCCATCCCAGTTGACCTTAAATACTTGGTCAGGGTCAAGTCAGGCTCCAGCTCTGAAGCTTCCACATCACTGGGCTCTGGACCTGCAGAGCTATCTTCCCACAGTTCTTCTCCATCCAGGCTATTCTCAGAGGCTTCATCAGTGGGAGTCCTCTTCTTGCCCCAAGACTCCTTCCTTTGTTCCTTCTGTACTACAGGATTGTTTGTGATTAAATCACGTAAGAGTTGCCCAAAAGAGAAGCCCTTGGTTGTGTTTCGTTCCTGTTCAGTGTCCCTGCTTATCTCCTTAGGGGTATCTCTGTTTTCTATCTCACAAGTGGGGATGCTCATGTCTGCCTCAAAGATCTTTTCTGTACCAGAACCTTCTTCCTCAGCCTGATGCCCAGCCTGTGGTTTCTTTTCATAGGCAGCTTTTTTCAAGTCAGCAATAAAACTGTCAGTTTGGTAGCCTGGGGTCTCCGGTTGTTCCCCACTTTCCCACACATGTGTTTCCTGCACACCTCTCTGGAAATCTGCTGTGGACTCCACCAGAAAACTGTGAATTTGTCCCTCAAATGAATCCTCCTCATGTACACTCACCTCTGACTCATTAATTTCTTCAGCAGAAGATCCCTCTTTAGCAGACATCATGATGCTGTCAAGATCTCCACTAGGGATTTGTAAATCAGCCCTTATGATATCTCTTGGTTGTGCCTCTTCCTGAGCACCAGTTTTCTCCTCCTGTATCCTATAGCTGTGATGCAAGTCCTCATTCAGAGACATCTCTTTCACAAGCACATTATGCTGGTGCCCAGCGGAGATGAGCCCAGCCACTCCTACCTCCACAGTCTCCATATCTGTGGCAGTTGCTGCCTGTTCTATGTTCACAGTTGGTAAAGGCTCCTCAATCTTTTTCAGATCAAATGTGATATTGATCTCTTCAGTCTCAGATGACAGCAGTTGCTCTTTGGAATTCACTTCTTTTACATGAACCTTAAGTTCTTCAGTAAAACCCTGACTTGACTTTTCTGTGCTAGGAGGAGTGAGGATTAGATCCAAGGTGGTTTGTGCCTCTCCTGTGTGCACAGTCTCTGCAATCGGTAAAGACTCCACAATCTGCTTCAGGTCAAATGTGATATTGAGCTCTTCAGTCTTAGATGACAATGGTGGTTCTTTGAAATTGACTTCTTCTACATTAACCTTAACTTCTTCAATAAATTTCTGACCTGAGTTTTCTGCACTAGGAGGACTGAGGATTAGATCCAAAGAGCTGCCGGCATCAGACCCTGTTTCTTGCAGCACTTGTCCATCATCTTGTATTTCCCAGTGTGTGGCATTCCCAGCATGATTAATTTCTTCTTTATAAAGGTGATCATCAGGTTCAATATCCTGTTCAATATTAATTGATTCCTCTTGTTCCCTGACCTGTTTGTTGTGCTGATCATCTGCACATAAGTCATAAAAGCCAAACTGCTCCTTTGTGGGTATGCTTGCAATGTTGTGCAGATGGGGTACACTTGCCTCTTCTAAAAGAGACACATCAGGAGACTTTGTCTCACAGGCAGGAGCTTCGTTCTCCTTCATGTAAACATCACTTTCCCCTTGCACCACAGGTGATATAGGAATGAAAATTTGTGAAACCTCACATCCCCTTGCCAGAGTGAACTCCTCTGAGGTATGAGTTTGCTCTTTCATTTCCATAAATGGTGACTCTGAAATGTCCCAGCACAGAGTATCTCTGTGTGGTAAAACCTTGTCTCCTTCAGCCTCTAGCTCCTCTGAAAAGTTACCTGGGTCCTTGGCCACCAATTCATACTCTTTTGTGGATGTGCTGGTGTACACATTGGAAATATCAGTTTCAAAGTTGTGCTCCTCAGAGACATCTCTTCTCCTGTGCTGCTTCATCTCAGAAATGCCATCTGTATCTGTTTCTTTCCTGGCATAATCTGCCATGATATTTGGTGCTGTCGCTTCCTCCATCTCATTTTCCCTGATATGAGTAGTTTCCTCACACTCCTCTTCCAACTGTTTCCCAGGAGATGAAGGCACTCTCAGGGACCAGGGTAGGTGGGTTTCCTTCTCCTTGGAGCATATGATCTGTTCCTCTCCATCTTTCCCAAGTGTACTGAGGCCTTGGAGATCCAGAACATGGTCCATGGCAGAGAGTTCCTCAGAGCCTCCCTCTTTGCTATACAATCTGGGTGCCCTGGGTTGTACTATCAGTTCAGAGGCTGTCTGTGCTGTTCCAGCCACATTCTTGGCCACACAACAGTACAAACCAGCATCTGTGACAGAGACTCTTTGGATGCGTAAGCAGAACATGCCATTTTTTCCTTCCTCAAACATCAGCCTCTCACTAGCAGAGAGGCTCTGGCCATTCAGGGACCAGACCACAGTAGGTGGGGGGTGCCCAGACACAGCACACTCCAACAGCACTGTCTCCCCTTCATGGCAATTAATGTATGCTGGGGCTTCTGCCAAAATTTGAGGTGGCTCATTTCCAACATCAAATGAAAATCTGAACTTGTGCTTTATGGTAGAAGCAGTCTGGTCTGGAGAGGGTTGTGTGGTCTCTCTCATCTCTGTGTCTTGCTCTGGTGTTGGAGTGGGGGCAGTGATTTTGATTTCCACAGGCAGCGACAGCAAGTTTGAGTCCAGAACTGCACTTGGCAGTCTCTGTTCTTCTGCAAAAGCCAGGCCAATTTCTTCTTCTTCTCCCACCTCCTCCTCCTCCTCCTCCTCCTCCTCTTTCTCCCTTTTTTCCTTCTTCATCTTCTCCTCCTCCACCTTCTCTTTCTCCCTTTCTTCTTCCATCTTCTCCTCCTCCGCCTTCTCTTTCTCCCTTTCTTCTTCCATCTTCATCTTCTCCTCCTCCGTCTCTTTATTTCTTTTCTTTTCCACCTTCCTCTTCATGCCTTGATAGGCTGGCATCTGTTGTCTCACATAGAGTGCAGCTGAGGTGCTGACTGTGCCCAGTGGGTTGAAGATCACGCAGGTGACAGTGCCACTGTGTTGTGAGAGCAGGTATGGGAAGGTCAGTGTAGAGCGACACTCTGTAGTATGAACAGCAGTGCCCCGAACGGACCCCACAGGCTTGCCGTTGTTGTACCAAGTGACTGTGGGCTGTGGGCGGCCATGGAAGAGGCAGGAGAAGGTGCAGCTGTGCCCCTCAACAGCCTCTTGAGGCTTGATCTCCTGTACAAAGAGAGGCGGGCAGGCCAGGAGACCACCTGGTATCTGCCATCTCTCCCTTTTGGCCTTGGGCTTGCAATAACCCTTCACTGCAGGGGACTTTGAGCCATCTGTGGTGGCAGCTGCTTCAATTGGGCTAGGTTTCCCAGGTGGGCTCCTCTGAGGCATAGACATGAGGGATTCCTGCTTCCTTCTCTGTGCTGCCCTCTTTGCCTCCCGGAGCCGCTGAAGCTTCCAACGAATCTCCTCATCTAGCAGCTCCTCAGCATCTACCACTGTACCTCTGTCCTCCCTACCACGTGTCAGCTCTTGACAGCAAGGCCCCACCAGTGGCAGCCTCTGGAAACAGATAGTTCGTACCATGCCCCGGGCTGGGGAGAGGTCCCCAAGTAATTGCTCAGCCTCCTGTCCCTTATCAAAGGGTGAGCCAGTGCAGCGAAGCACCACCCGCAATCGGTCCTCCTGTCGCTGCTGCAGCAGGCATTCCCAACTCTCATGCATCCACTTAGATTTCCCTGCAGAGCCCAAGCCCTGTCGCCTCGCACTTCGTGACACCAGCAGCGAGGCAGTGGACTCAGCTGAGCCTTCGCTGTTAATGGCAAATACCCTGTAGCTACCAGCATCGTGCTCCTGGACATCCCGCACCTCCAGGCTGGCACTGTGCATTTGCTCCTCACTCTCAGTGCGGATCACCTTGCGGCAGTCCTGCTGAACTGGCCGGTTGTTGTGAAACCAGGCCATGTGGGGAGCTGGGCATGCCACCAGCTTGCACTGGAAGAGTGCAGGGTTCCCCACCAAGACAGACCTACACTTGAGGCCCTGTGTGAAGGTGGGTTTACAGTTCTGGCAGCAAGACAGTGCCGCAGCTGTCCCAGGTCCCTCAAAGTTCGCCTTGCTGTGCTGCTCTGCAAGAGAAGGACACCGGGTTACAACAGGTCGCCCTCTGCTTCCCATCTGATTGAAAAAAAAAAAAAAAACATATATATATATATTAAAAAAAATGAGCATGCAACAGATTTCATCACACACCCAGGATAAAAAAGTAATTCACTCACCATATTTGTTCGAATAAACGCAACGCCTTGCTCTGTTTTAAAGATTGACACGAAAATCGTTCGTTGTCTGTTCTTTCTTCAGACTGTGGAAATTTCTTCTTGAACAAGCAAAAATTAATTTCAAAATAACACGTTCTTCTGCGTGTATGTTTTTGCTGCCTGGAAAAAGCTGTGTGTCTTTGGGTGGCAAAGAAGAAAATCTTACCTGACTTGCAGACAGTAGAATAAACGCCCTTTTTTGACCCCTCTGTTTGTAGATTAAATGTTCAAACAATTGGGAAAAAATATTTTGAAATATATTTTTTAGAAAGTAAGTAGCTAACATGAAATGAGAAGGCGTTTATTCGAACTAATACAGCCACCAACTTCAGAGTGTTATGCACAGGGGAGAAAAAGCAAGCAACATAAACCATATATGGTATCTGCAAGCCAGGATAAGAGATAAATAATGATGAATTAATGTATGTAGAAAAGTGCAAGAAATAAATGGGAATGTGTAGTTTTCTCATACCCTAAATAACAAACACTTTTGAAAACACTCCATCCATCCATCCATCCATCCATCCATCCATCCATCCATCCATCCATCCATCCAGTAGTGTCCACTGAACTGATTAATGTTAGGTTGCTAACTTGTTTAAACATCACATCGTATGATTAAGATTTGTAGAACTTCCTTCTGAAGTAATCTATTCCATGCATTTTCAAAAGGAAATTGAACCAATAAAACCTCTGTGAACAGTTGCAAAGCATGAAGTAAAAGCTAAGAATATAGCTGCAAAAAATTAAATTTGAAGTTTTAAACATATTTTAAAACTTAAATAACCTTATAATGCAGGAAACAATCCTTTGCATATCAAACCAAACATGCAACATGTTCCAATATGCTTTGAAATGTGTTTTTCTTCCCCCATCAGACACTACGTGAAAGCAGAAAAAAGCTTTTCACAATGTTACTAATCACTTGTACTAATTATTCACTGTAACATCATTGGTGACTGTACCTTTCACTTCCATTTCAGTCTCTTCTAGCTTCTCATGAATAATCTTTTCAGGAGCTAGAATAGAATGACAAAGATTTTTGAGCTATAGTTGCTAATTATGTCAATCAACAGTTTATATAGCAAACCCATCCAATCTGTCTTTTGACAATACAGAAATTCACACATACATACACATAGATGCATGCTGAACAATTGAAACACTTGATGGATTTTGACAACAGAGTCATCAAATGGTTTCAAACTTGTTGGCAAGGTACACTTTTCCATATGGTTTGTTTTCTTTTTTGCAGGGTGGGGGAAATTTCTAATATAACATGCCTTTGTCATGCCTTACATCCCTGAAGGAAACATTCAACAATCCACAGACTAGTGAGTTGTTTGTTGTTCTTTATCATCTTGCAGGGAATGAATGTAGTGGAATGCAATGATGCTATGAATGAGGAATTGATGCTTGGAAGGAACATGCAGTTGCCAACCTGTCACTCTCAGATGGGTGCTGCACTCGGCTTGTCCTGCAGAATTAACTATTCTGCACTTGTATATACCCTTGTGATTCTGACCAGCTTTCAACAATCTTAAACTGCACAGTGGCCCATCATGTTTTAAGGAACACAATGCAGATTCCGCAACTATTTGCTGATTGCGCAGCCAGACCACAAAAGGTGTAGGCACACCTTTCATTATACAAAAGAGTAACACATCGTCTCCTTCTTTTACAGTTGTTTCTGAAGGCAGAGTTTCAAGAAACTCTGGTGCTTCTGCATCAGTTTCTGTGGTGTCTTCATATGGCACAACATCAGGGTAGTAGACTCTGTTTCTTTGCTTCTCAGTTTCATATAGTCTTTGGGATGTAGATATAAACAAGCTTGAGGTTTTCTTGGAAGATTCTTGCTTAACTTCAGGTGCTTTAAACTGACAATCTTTGGCTACTTTAAAGCATTTAATATCTGATTCAAGAGTGATTTTTGTTACTGCTGTGGCTTGTGCTTCTTTTGCTAGGTAAGAATAAATTTAGGAAAAGGATTAGGTCAGATGTTTTGCAGGATTAAAACACATACTTTGGGGAAGCAAATAATTAGTATTGAAAGATTTTCTGGCATATTAGTTCTACAACAATGCTATTAAACATGAGTAATTACAGATTTAAGAGCTCTATTCCTCCTATGCTAATCCCATATACCAGTTAAGCATATGGGACTGTCACAGGACCAAGAATTGGTCTTTAATGCCTGACAGAAGCACATCTTTGTTTTTACTTTAGAGCCTTAATTTAGAAAGTAGCAACAGATTATGCAAAGCACTTTGGACAGTTCAAGAGTGAAGAAAGAAACTTCAACATCTAAGAGCCAAATGAAGAAGGACAATGACTTCCTCATTACTCATTTTAGTTTTCTGCTCTTGATTCTTTTGAGCTTGGCAGAAACACCATCACTTGTCCAGTGTGGTGGTGATACTTTCTTCTGTCTTCACTAGTCATAACATCACTAACATTTTAATACACTAATGTCAGGGGGGAAATGGAAGAAGTCTTAACAAGAATAAATACTTATATCTCAGAGAGAGTGACAAGTAGAAGAAAATTTGTCAGGGCAGTAATATAGCTTGCATCTATTAAGTTTTTAAAGTACTTGTCAACCTTGGATCTACCAATCTGTTTTTCTTTACATCTTACTGCATATGAAGAAAGATCTGAGGAACAGAAAGCCTCAGATGTTTGTGACTTACTGGGATGAAGCATGGAATACAATACCAGCTTCCCAATATTGCATGTCAGTTACGAATAGAGCTGTAAATGTGGAAGGCAAATCCTAAAGCATTATCACTAAAGCTTTCTCAATTAAATACTGATAATAAATGAAATAAATGTTATTAAGGTAGTGATAATGAAGTTGCAAAAGGTAAGTCATAATGTTAAAAGTCAGATAACCACCCTTGACTGTTAGTATTGCTGCTGTAGTTGTCCCTCCATAATCGTTATAAACAGTACAGCTGTACAGTCCCTGATCTGTCAGCTGGGCATTTAGGACTGTGAGCAGTAGGACACTTCCATTTTGTGCTATCTTCGATTTTTCAGACACTTGTATCCTTTCACCTTCATGGGCCCAAAGAAACTCAGAGAAGAATTCATTTTCTAAGGCACATATGAACTGAACAGTGTCACCACATTTCACAGTTAGGTCTCTGAGTTGCAAGAGAATCTTTGGAGGGACATCTTTTGTTTCCTGA
>VWYK01015160.1:5670-22435 GCA_013399775.1 Semnornis frantzii | reverse complement strand
TTCACAGTTGCCTACAGAAATATCATGGCTTGTCTGAAGATTTCAATCTCAACTAGCAAGCCAGCTCATATACAAGAAATTTCTGCTCTGGAAAAAAAAATTCTTGGCCTTTACAGACTTTGTATACAGGTTACATCTACAGACCCTACAGTACTTTGTGCCTTTAGATTACAAATGATTTAGAGCAAGGATTGTGTCTTTTGGGTGTTAACATAATATAAATATTTACTACTACTCTCCCTCACAGCATAAAGAGTCACCTTGCTTTCAGCCATATCAGAATGGAACATACTGGACACACAGCAGAAGAAAATGTAGGCATCCCTACAGTTTGCAATCCATGCCACGCTGAGCCATTCAAGGCTAGCTCAGGAAACAAATTGCCCTTTCTCAGCAAGCCTAATGAGGCCAAGCACAATACATGTCAATGTGATTAGGTTGCTTGCATGCTATGGCGACGTTATCGGCTTGTTTGGAGCTAGCTTGGCTACTTGGTGTAGTGCTGCACTCTACCCACCTACTGTAGACATGCTAACTAGAGGTTGGCAGCCAGAGTGAGGCAGGGTTTAGAAATTCCTCTTTGATACTACATATTTTAAATAAGGTCTGCTATTGAGACATAATCCTGCACAAATATGAAGAAGATAGTCTTCTTCACTGCCAGAACACTCCTCACTGAAATAGTGCTGCTTTAATTTTTCAGGTTGCAATATTACTTTTTTAAAAAAGGGATGTTGCACACGACCATTAATCTCTGTCTGGGTGAGCAGGAGAATTTCTGGGGCTCTATTTTTAGTTCTTTCTCTTGGTTACTCCTTTCAACTCGTTTTGCATAGACAAGAGGCTCGATTAAGGAGATGGCATGCTCTTAACTGCCTTCTCTAGGCACTCACAGCTGTCTCTATTGTAATGCCTTGCCCAATAAATTTCTCTACCAGAAGTATTATGTTAAAATTAGAATCTTTAAAGAGTTATTTTTCTTTTTAATTGTCATTGATGACATTTCCTGAGGAAACAGAAGTGTATTCTGAATCTCTGAAGCTAGACTGTTTTATTCTAGCTTTAACTTGTCTGTTTAGAATACCATTATGTGTTTTCTTGGACACTTCTTCACGATGGACTAGACTGAAATCATTAACCATCAAATAATCTTCAGATCCAATCTTTAGGACCACAGTTCTTTAATAAGATTACAGGTCAAAGAATTTCTAGGCCATCAATATATCCTTGAATAATCTACTCTCCTCATCTTCTTGCTATCAAATTACATACACTATATATAATATTTATCAGAGATCACCAGATTCCTCAGTCTGTAATTAGTTAGGCATGCTGATTCATTCAATCACTTCAGATTTAGCCAGAGTTCATTACGAGAAGGCTAACAGATATTGTGATCAGTCAGTAGCAGCAACACAATGCTGTTAACACAATCCTGTTTCTCCAAATGCTTCTATAAATCTTGAGCTTGGTGCCCCGATGCAGTGGCTATAGGTGACAGTAATTGTCTGTTACCCCTTCACTTCAGCATTTCAGCTGTGCAACAGGATACTCTTCTAAATACAAAGTCATGCCCTATTTCAAATGATGTTTCTATGATTTGAAATGATTTGGTCTTTAGTTAAATAAAACTGGTGGCCTAATTAATTAAGAGTTGCAACTTTCAATCTGTTAGTCAATAAAAGTTGAGGGAAGGCTAAGAAGAATAACTGTGCTAGCCCGAATGCTGAAACATCTTTAAATTATACAGTGCATACATTTCTTCAACAAGTGATTTTCAGACTACTGAGGATGAACCACAGCACTACTCATCAGTATGGCTATGGTGAAATAAACCATTCCAAGTTACCTTCCCACTATGAGTTGTCATTATGGAAACCAATATTCCAGCCTAAAAGTGGAATTTGGTTATAATGTGGCACAATTACATGGAAATTAAGGACAGTAAGAAAATAATAATGATGTCAATACAGGGAAGTGGGAAAACATAGATGGGTCATATGCAAGTTTTTGGGTGGAAAATGGTCATGAATCCAGGTTTCTAGATCTGAATTGCTAGGGGAAAAAAAAATCCTTTCTGAGAAGAAATACAATGTCCTTTTGTCACACAGTGATCAAAAAGGGAGTTGATTGTTAATCCCAGTACCAAATTCTCCCAGAAAAGTTGCCAACCAAATATAAATCTGACTTAGTCCTTCTTACCTTGTGAGATTTGGCATGGCTACCGGTTCAGTGTGCTGCTCTGCCTTCTTACCTTGTGAGATTTGGCATGGCTGCTGGTTCAGTGTGCTGCTCTGCCTTCTTACCTTGTGAGATTTGGCATGGCTGCCGGTTCAGTGTGCTGCTCTGCCTTCTTACCTTGTGAGATTTGGCATGGCTGCTGGTTCAGTGTGCTGCTCTGCTAAACAGTTTGCCTTTGGAAAGTCACTAAAATCCCAGTCCTCCATTCAGTTGTCTGTAATATGTTTGTAGCAATACTAATTATCTGCCAGTGTGCCTGCAAGCCTTAAGTGGTTTTTGTGAAGCAGCTTTGGAGTTGTCAAGAAAAGGAAACCTATGGATAGGGAAGTTATGTCAGAGGTGGCTCTCTCACCAAAAATACCCTGAGATGATTCTTTCCTTGACTGTTAGAAGTGGGACCATATACCTCACTGCTTGAAAGTGCCCTGGCTAAAGTATCATGATCCAGTGCATCATGAATCCATTTCACCTGTGCTGACAGACAGAAGGGAAAGAAAGGTGTTCTGCTTACATCTTAACAGCTTGACTTAAATATTCAGTTTGGTCACCACCTGATACAAATCACAGTTATAACAAGTAGTGTAATGCAGGTACTGAATGTGTGATAGTATTTATCACAAATGCCTGGTCCTAGCAGCTGTCTCCAGACAAAACATTCTCCTGGTCCAATGGCATTTAGCTCAGGTGGTAGCTGTCTGCAAATTTGGAGATGAATATCCAGCATTCAGTCACTGCTCCATTTCCATTGTCAGAATACATTTGTTTTTTAGCCCCTGTCAGGGCTATTGATTTTTTTCTCTTTTTGTACATTCAAGATGTTCCTAACTAAACATTCGAAAAGTGAGAGTTTAACTAAAGTATGCTAAAGTTTAAGGAAGATATAGGAAGAGCCTGTGTTTCATGAACTTATGTGGAGAACATGCAGCTTAATTGCTAAGTTCTTGCAGGGTTGGTCTGTAAGTTTGCTTAGGGCTGAGTTAAATGACTGTTATTTTCTTATTAAAAGCAATATTATACCTGAGGTAATCCCATCTCTAGCACCTACATTGGTATCATACTGAAGCAACATGCACCTGATGCAAACAGATATGCTGAAAGTTCTGTTTGTGTGTTTTGATATGAATTCAAGCTACTTCAGCTTTCTCTTCTGCTGGCAGGAGAGCCCATATCCTTGAGGGTGGTTCTGTGGAAGGGGGAGGATGATAGATAAGTTGTATATTTTCTATCCTTGCGCGTTGTCTCTGCATTAGTCCTAAAAAGCTTTCCTTTTATTTTCAACTGTGATCTGCAGAGGACCAAAGGCGAGGGGCTCCTTCACACTTTTGACTCCAGAGGAGGGCAAGCATAAGGGTGGAAATCAGCTGCTTCCAGGATCCCTTCTCCATCCATTTGTCACTTATTTTACATGTATTTTAAGTTATTTTGGGCAGGTCATACTTTTTCTTTCTATGTTAGAATCAGGCATTATTACAGTATTCCAGTCCTGATCATGGTGGTGATTTAGACAACAAACAGAAAAAAAAAAAAATCTTCTTTGTAATTAAAAAAAACCCAACTACTACTAATATTCTCATATTCTACTTAATATTCTCCTATTTCCTCTTAGTTAAGATAGCTGAAGACTGTGATGCACTCTATCAAGACTTAGAAATGTGATAATATTACTGTACTTCCTGGTAAAATTTACTGCTATTCCAGGTTCCTGAGGGAAGAACCGAGGGTGTACTACTTTTCCTTCATCACTCCCAACACAAAAGGAAAACACATTAAGGTCATTTATACATGCTATGGAGAATGTTTAAGAGTATGGCTACAAGCTGGGAAGAAGCTGAAATGATAATGCTAGAAGAGACTCTTACGCTTACAGTTTGTTGTAAATACTTCCCTAGAGCTCTTGTTTTGCACAACTTCCTCTTGCAGTTGTGGCAGCTAGGGTGTCAGCAGACCTCAATGAATTGCACTCAATAAACAGTTTCTCCCCAAGTTCAGAGGACATCATTCACAGTTACAGCTACAGCCTGTCTCTTCTCTTGTTGCTCCAGACATTCCTCCCCAGGAATATCCAGAGCACTCCCATAGCTCAGCTTTGCCAGGCTGCACTTAAAACCATAGGGTAATTTATGTTGGAAAAAAAATGAGTCCAGATGCCAATCTACCACCAACAACATGGCTATGACCACCAGATTTAGGCTCTCTCTCCTGGTATTCACACCTTTGATATGGAAATGATTCAAATGGAGCAAGAAGGTCCCCTAAGGAGCAATGTACTACAGTCCCTGCCTGAAAGTATCAGAGAACCTAACCACAGATACCTGTAGTATATGAAAATTGAAAAGTATTAGTAAGGATCCTTGAAGATCTGCCCACTGTAATTGAAGATCACATTCATGAGCACTGAAGGAATCTGAATGTGCATTAAGTCCATGGGTCCTGAGGGAACTGGCAGATGAAGTTGCCAAACCACTGCCCATCATATTTGAAAGGTGATGGCAGACTGGTGAAGTTCCTGCTGACTGGAAAAGGGCAAACATAACAGCCATCTTCAAGAAGGGGAAAAAAAAGGATGACTCTGGCAACTACGGACCAGTCAGCTTCACCTCTGTGCCTGGGAAGATCATGCAGCAGATCCTCCTGAAGCCTCTGCTACAGCAAATGGAAAACAAAGAAGAGGTGATTGGTGGTAACCAGCAATGGCTTCACCAAGGGCAAATCCTGCCTGACAAATTTGGTTGCTTTTTATGATGAAGTCATAGCAACAGTGGACAAGGGAAGGGCAACTGATGTCATCTACCTGGACCTGAGTAAGGCATTTGACTATGTCCCACATGACATCCTGGTCACCAAACTGGAAAAACATGGACTGGATGGGTGGAGCACTGCTGGATAAGGAATTGGCTGGATGGTCACATACAGAGGGTGGTGATCAACGACACAATGTCCACCTGGAGACCAAGTGGAGTCCCTCAAGGGGCTAGTGCTGGCAGCAGTGCTGTTTAACATCTTTGTCAGTAATTTGGACAGAGGAATCAGTGCAACCTCAGCAAGTCTGCAGATGATACCAAGCTGTGTGGCACAGTTGACTTGCTAGAGGGCAGAGATCCATCCAGAGGGACCTGGACAGGCTGGAGAAGTGGGCCTAGGACAAACTTATGAAATTCAACAAGGCCAAGTGTAAGGTCCTGCACATGGGTAGGCACAATCCCAAGCACAAATACAGACTGGGTGGTGAAAGGCTGAGAGCAGCCCTGAGGAAAAGGACCTGGGGGTCTGGGGTGATGAAAAGCTCAACATGAGCCTGCAGTGTGAGTGCAGCCCAGACAGAAACTGAGTCCTGTGCTGCAGCAAGAGCAGCATGGCCAGCAGAGCAAGGGAGGGGATTCTGCCCCTTTGCTCTGCTCTCCTCAGACCCCACCTGGAGTACTGTGTGCAGTTCTGGAGCCCCCAGCACAGGAAGGACATGGAAGTGTTGGAGTGAGTCCAGAGGAGGCTACAAAGATAATCAGGCTGAAGCAGCTCTGCTGCGAGGACAAGCTACAAGAGTTGAAGCTCTTCAGCCTGGCAAAGAGTAGACTTCAAGGAGACCTTAATAGTAGCCTTCCAGTATCTGAATGGTGCCTACAGGAAGGCTGGGGAGGGACTATTGATAAGGTCTTGGAATGACGGATGAGGGACAATGGGTTTGAACTGGCAGAGGGGAGATTTAGACTGGATGTTAGGAGGAAGTTCTTTCCAGTGAGGGCGATGAGACACTGGCACAGGTCATCCAGGGAGGTTGTGGATGTTCCCTCCCTGGAGGGGCTCAAGGCCAGGTTGGATGAGGCCTTGAACAACCTGTACTAGTGGGAGGTGTCCCTGCCTATGGTGGGGGGTTGGGTTTGAGCTAGATGATCTTGGAGGTCCCTTCCAACCTTACCATTGTACGATGCTATGATTCTATGTTGCTTCATTCAGGCTTTCCCTAACTTTGAGTAGTCTCACTGATACCAGTATGACCAAAATGGTGGAAACTTCTGTAAGGAAAACAAAGCTGATATGAAATGGGGAAATAGCAACTGCAAAATGAAATTTAAGTGTTGTCAAAATGCAGGCTGTACTTACAAAATGTCCTTGTAACACATTTTTTTAAAAAGCAACCCTCTGAAAAGCACTTCTTACTAAATCTTAAAGTAAGAATGGAGAAGATTCCCTGGTGTATGTGAATTACAGCCGAAGAGGATGAGTGAAGTGCAAATGCCACAGTGTAATGTGTACGTGGAACATTTTAATTGTGGGTAATGGCAGATTTTCAGTTTTATAAGTTAAGGAATTGTGCTCATTTCTGAGACAGAACTGTATATATTATCTGCCCTTGAAACAGTATCAATATTTCTTCCTGTGCAGAGCACAGCACAGTAAAATGCATTAAAAGACGAAAGCTCTTTGATCCTTTTTAATGCTTAAAGATACCAGAACGGTGCCAATAAGTTTTGAGGAAGAGGCTAGACAGAAAAGAAATATTATTAATTGCCAAGATAGCACAATATCCCAAAATAGTGACACTGAGTGTACTAAGGACTGAAAAAATGTTTATTGTTCACAGTTCTACCCCACTGAGTCTCTCGGGCTACAATGGGTTCGTTTCCCCCCCCCTATTCATTCAGGTGAAGCCTTTAGTATGCAAACATATTTGATCTTGACATACACAATAGCTCTATCTTTTTAGCCCCCAATATCAGGGAAAGAAAGCTGTCTGGGATTATATCACAGTGTAAATCTTATAAGTCAGGAGCAGACTGAATAACTGGAATCCAGAAGTCATTTACAAGAGCCATTGAGCTTCACTCAATGGTCCACTGGTTCTGCTGCACTCAACGGTTTGCTGTGGTTCTGCTGCCAATTGCCAGGTAATATTTTCTAGGAAGATTTCGTCTCTTGGCCTCTCATTCATTGATAATAATGACAATTATCTCTGGACTCCATTTCAGTTTGGAGCTATGCTCACATAATATTGTCAGGCTTCTCTCTGACTTGACTTCTACTAATAAACATCAGAAGTAAATCTACTGACCTGAATGCAATGGCCCCTGGGACTGGAACATGGCACAGGCTGATGTTTGGGTCTAGCTGCAGCCCGTAGTTCTTTTTAAATTATGAATGATTGCAGGCTGAAGTGTACCTTGCACAGCCTACATCTGGTTTTGGCTGGTTGTCTCAGGCTTTGGTTACAGCTGATGCTTGAAAAATAAAATGTAGGATTCTCTCTCTTTTATGCTGTTCACACAGAACTCATTTTCCCAGTGGAGGATCCCCATGCAAACCAGGTGGATGATTCATGAGTAGTTCTTCAAAGAAAGTAGAAAATTGTCTCCATTTTTGGTTTTTACTTCAAAATGGATTTTGAAATAAATTTAAAATTAAATAAAAATCTGAAAAAGAACCGTTTGAGGTAGATTGAACCATTCTTATCAAACCTGAAATGTTTCATATTCCTTTTAACCTTTCTAAACTTGAAAAAAAACCACTAAATTTTCAAACAGAGCATGCAAAAAATGAGACACTTAAATCTTATCCAGACACTGTACTTCAAAGTTTTGCTGAACAAAAATTTGTCAAAAGGACACATTTTATATTTTCAATGCAATGTCATTTTCCCATCAGAAGTCAGCAATGAAAAGAAAAAGTCATTCAGTTCTGCTCATAATGCTGCAGGGATTTATACTAAAGGACTGATAAATGAGGTAGCAAAGGTAATTACACCTCACTCTTAAACACAGTTTCAAACACAACACTAGAATCGTGAGGAAGGCTTCTGGATACATAATAGATTGCTTTTTCTAGAGTTGCAGTCCCTGATGAGGAGGTGTCCAAGAGCACTTGTACTAGGGCAGGCTCCAAGAGCTTGGCTAAGGACTTGAAGCCCAGTGTGCCAGATACTGGGGAGAGAAAAGGTTGTAGACACTGTTTTGAAAAGGTGAGGAAGCCCTCCTGCTGTCAGGACAGGTAGCATGCAGACATGCTCCAGTGGCACAGAATGAAGTCTTTCTGCTTGCCCAGTGAATCTGTGCCTGAAAAATGCATAAGAGGATGACACTCTCTTCTTTGCCTCTCTTCTCCAAAGTTATATGCATTTGTGGAGTGCCTAAATATTCCATTTATTCTATAGCTTTTAACAAGGAATGCTTTTTAAACCTTTTGGAATATGGACAAGCTGGCCTTTAGTTGGAGAGTTGCTACTCAGTGGGGAAAATATAAAAGACAGTGCTCTGTCCAGCGTGATTCCTCCGTCAGCCCTGTGCTCTTAAAATACCTGCATGCATTTCTCACCCCTCAGCCTATCCTGAAAGATGCTCAGAAAACTCAGCTATGGCTAACATGATAGGTAAGAGAGGCTGTGCATCTACCAGCCTCTCTGTCTATCCCTCACCTTACCCCTCAACCCTCCCCCAAAAGAAAAGGAACCCATTTCTCAAATTAAAAAGAAAGTTCATCCGGGCTCAACGTGCATAAGGTTTGTCAGCCAGGCTGCTTCACTCAAAATGAAAATATAAAGATGTGTAAACAACAAATAACCACAAAAAAGAAACGAGCATCTTAAAAAAAAAAAAAAAGTTATCAAATATGCATTTGTTTATCACAGTCAAGTTTTATGATTCCAACCTGATTCATATATATTTTATGAAGAGAATATCCATTGTGGTGGCAAAATTAAATGTATTTTGAAACTTGTCTGTGACATTTATCTATCTGCTCTATCAGAAAAAAGTTGTCATATTCATTCAGACATATATTACTTTTTCAATTTCCTGTCAGTAATGTTTTTTTAATGTTCTTTTAGGGTGAGACCACAGGGTTTCTCATTTCTCACAACAAAGACCATAACTCATTAGAATTACGTTGATGAGTTTATACCTAAAAGAGTTGCATCACCTTTTTTTAGAGGTGAATCATTTCAACTCTTATCCATGACAACCCTGGCTTTGTTTCCTTAAGGCTTTGGTGAGTTTGTTGTGTTTTAAAGATAGAGTCAGGTAGAGAATTGTTGGGTCCTTTTTTTTTTTTTTTTCCCTCCTTCTTTTACAGATGTTCCTCATATAAAACACAAACATACTGTGAAGTTTTATCATGATTCAGGTTCCTTTGTGAGCCACAAGAGATAACAAAGATAGCACAAGTATTGAAACTCCTTATCATGTATCTTCTCTTCCAAAGGGATGATTTTTGATAGGAAGCTTATATAAACCCAGTGCTTAAAAATAAACAGCACTGTGCAATGGAGAAGGCTGAAGTGTCATAGTTAGAAAAGAAACAGAAACCAATTAAAGTGAATTAATTAACAAGAGGCTACAGCTCCCATGCAGAAGACTGGTTGGAGAGGTGCAAAGTGGAGGTGCAAAGAGGTGCAAAAAAAGCAAATGCTTTTTTTGAGTTACCAGTAAAGCCACACTGTATCTCAGGTCCCATACACTCAGTGCAAGTTACTGTGAAGAATGTTTTAGCTTGGAGAAGAGGAGACTGAGAGGTGACATAATCAATGTTTCTAAATATGTAAAGGGTGAGCGCCAGGAGCCTGGAGCCAGGCTCTGCTGGGTGATGCCCAACGACAGGACAAGGGGCAATGGGTGGAATAGGAAGTATAGCATGGTATAGTATAGTATAGTATAGTATAGTATAGTATAGTGTAGTGTAGTGTAGTGTAGTGTAGTATAGTATAGTATAGTATAGTATAGTATAGTATAGTATAGTATAGTATAGTATAGTATAGTGTAGTATAGTGTAGTATAGTGTAGTATAGTGTAGTATAGTGTAGTATAGTAATGGGTGGAATGGGAGGTGTAGGAAGTTTCATTTAAACATAAGGAGGAATTTTTTTCCCTGTGAGGGTGACAGAACACTGAAACAGGCTGCCTAGGGGAGTTGTGGAGTCTCCCTCTCTGGAGATATTCAAAACCCATCTAGACACATTCCTGTGTGATCTGGTGCAGGAGATCCTGCTCTGGCCGTGGGGTTGGACTGGATGAGCTTTTGAGGTCCCTTCCAGCCCCTGACATTCATTGATTCTATGATGTTGAAGTGCAGTGGGTCAAGCCCCAGGCAGAAAGGCTGTTTGATTCTTATGGGGTTGTTTTTTGACAGGCTAGCCATGACACCATCCACAATACAAAGTATGCTCTTTGGTAGCAGAAATTGAGCAGAACCCCATGAGCAACATTCAAGTTTTGTTTCTGAACAAAAGCAGAATATTTAGAATCAAATTAGAGGATGTGCCTTCCCTTCTAAGCATACATAATATTTGGGAATAAATACAGAATGAAACAGTATTTGGTAGAGGGACAATAATTATGACAGCCCAGCTCCAAAAGGCTGTTGATCACTTTGGTTTAGATACGAACCTAAAGTTATTGGAACGCCAGCAACTTGGGTTATTTTTTAGAACAGAAATTCTTATGTGATAAAACTGCCTCATGATGTTTGTGGCATCTGCTGGTTGGATCTGTGCTGGAAATAGTTTCAAGCTAGCCTGTGGTCTGAGGATTTAATGCATCCCTTTTCTGTCCTAACCAAAGCAGCAGGGTGAATGCCCAGTGTAACCTAAAATGTAATCTGTCAAAGGAAGAGATTTCTTCCCCTCTGATACAGGCTGGAACATTTTTTTTTTAAACCAGCAGAACCTCAGAGATGCTAAGTCTTCATTTATGCACAAGTGATTTTTAAATAACAACATCTTACAGATGAAGTACTTAATCTTACTTGAAAGAAAAGATGCTCAACAGAAAGACCCTCCCTTCACATTGCTATCTGTCATTTAGTTAAAGTAGCAGAAAAGTTAAGTACATTTTAAATAATTCAAACAGATACCATTACCTTGTTCTTTGGGCTGCTACTTCACTAGTTAGTCAGGAAACACAAAGACGCAAGCAAGAGAAATAGAAACATCATTTTCACAAAAAGTGAAGAGTGCCTCTTGACTCATCCCAAACAAGGCAGGTCAAGCAGTGCTGAGTTCTGTGTGGCCATCATCAGCTGCTACCAGAATCTGACTTAAACCTCCTCTGACTGCCGCGGGGAGCTTAAAGATAATGTTGTCAAAAAGAGTCAAGTCTCATTAAAAATAACTGGAGTCTGGTACTCTAAGGATGGTGTTTATGTCATTTAATGATAGTCACCTAAGATCAGAAGGCCATCGTAGACCACCATTCAAGCTCTCTTGAGTCAATGTAGAAAATGAGGAGCCTCTGCAAGGCCATTCATCTTAGCCTAAAAAGCATTCCTGGCATGAGTGACATAGGACAGAGGAAAAAGCCTCAAGTTGTGCCATGGGAAGTTTAGATTGGATAGAAGGAAAAATGTCTTCATTGAAAGGGTTGTCAAGCACTGGAACAGGCTGCCCAGGGCAGTGATGGAGTCGCCACCCCTGGAGGTATTAAAAAGATGTGTAGATGTGGTGCTGAGGAGCATGGTTCAGTGGTGATCTGAAAGTGTTAACAGCTGGACTTGAAGATCTTAAAGGGTCTCTTCCAGACAAATGGTTCTGTATTTTATTCAGGAGAGCCTGTTTCTTTCAGTGATGACAGAGAACACTAACCAACCTGTTGCAGATTATGCTAACTTTCATGTAGTTAAAATTGGGGAAAATGAATTATAAATCAGGAATCTAAAGAGATGTAGAGCTCTGCTTAGGACCAAAGTCAATTCTAATACTGACCTAGAGCTGTCAAGTCATTTTTAAAATAGTTGCCTTTTACTGACCATCTAAATATCTCAACTGTACAAAAAAGCATTAAATAATTTTTAAAATATTTAAAAAGTAATCAAGGAGATTTTTCCCAAGGAAAAGGCTTAACCTTTCTATCTTTTTTCTTTTATTTCTTTTTTTTTTCCTCCTTTGTGATTTACTATTAAATAAAAAAAAGAACCAACAAAAAAAAAAACCTTTGAGAGGATCTCACTAGTTGAAAAGCTGGTCATCACATGCTCAAAATGAGACCTCTTTGACCATCCCTGTCTATCACTAACATAAACATGGAGGCAGAGATGATTCACTTAAATGACTTCATCTTGACTGGTAATATCTTGATACATTTCACTGGGGAGGGTATAACTTACACAGCTCTTAAAAAGTAAGTTTGAAAAAGGGACAGCAATGACTGTGGGCTGAAGATTTATTAGAAAGATTCCCTAACCATCTCTTGGAAGCCAAATTTTCGTGTTCTGTTCAAGCTCACTGAGAAATTGCCTTCTTGATGTGATGCTCATTTATCTCCCCTCACTCTGTGTTTCTTGAAGGCTCCTTTTGCATCATTTGTTGGGTAGCATGAGGCCGATTTACACATTTCTGTGTTTGTGCTGTTGCCAGAGACCATAGTGATTTAGTGAATCAGGCATGCATCATTCACATTTCTTCCCTCCTTTCACTGCATATGATTTTAAGGAGAAATAAAAGACAGGAGGAAGCTAAGGGTACAACTTGCCTCAGTTTTTTTTAGGGGGGGGCCCTCCGTTGATGGATCAGGTTATGAGAATTTGAGCTTGAGTCAGTAATATTTCATATACATTTTTTACCTGTATTCAGAAAAAAGCTTTTGTTGTATCATGCTTGTGACACTTCATTGTTAAAATACAGGTTGCAATACTTTGTTGGTTAAGGACTTGCATGTAAGCAAAACCCTAACTATGCATCCCTGTATATAACAGAAACATTGCAAGATCACAGGATGCCAGGGGTTGGAAAGAACCCGAAGAGATCATCAAGTCCAACCCCCCCCTGCCAGAGCAGGACCATACAATCTAGCTCAGGTCACAGAGAAATCATCCAGATAGGCCTTGGAAGTCTCCAGAGAAAGAGACTCCACAGCCTCTCTGGGGAACCTGTTCCAGTTTTCTGAGACTCTTCCAGTAAAGAAGTTCCCCGTTATGTTGAGCTGGAACCTCCTGTGCTGCAGAAACATGGAGGTATTTAAACACGCAAAGGCTTCTGTATATTACTGGGTCAGTTTAACCTCCAGATTTAAAATAATTTCTCTGAGAAGCTGGCAAAAATCTTGTCTAGATTATATTCTGTGCTCCTTTCCAACACCTCATTATACTATGAGGAAAAAACGTACTTTGTGATTTTCATTTCAGAACATTTTCAACACATTCTTAAGAATTCATAGATGAGAATCAGAGCTTCCATTTCCTTTCTCTGTCTGGTGAATGGAACATCAGGTAGTTGTGTTCTCTCGGGAACTTTATGAAGAAAACTAAAGTGAAAAAAAAAAAAAACAACCAAACTTATCTAAGCAGTCATTAAATATTTAGTCCCAGTCTTCGAGTGGATATTTGTTTTGGATATTGTGGCAGGAATTCTCTGATGTGGTAGAGAAGAAAGTGGCATTCTTTGGGAATGCCAGTTACATTCCATTCTCATTCAAAGGTATGATGTAACTAGCCTCTTTGCCCACAGATTCTTAAACTTTCTTCTTTATGTAAAGGAGTATCTGTCAGCAATGTTCAGAAAGAACTTCTAGTTTCTGGAGAGCAAAGGTAGGTGACTCTCTCCTACATGGGTCTGTACCCAAAGAATAGGTGTGATGGTTGGGACTTTTCAGTGTGTCAGCTATGAAAGACATAATCCAGAGTATAAATACAGACTATCCAGAACACCACCACAGAGATTTAAACACATAGAGGGGTGTACTGGAGATGCTAGTAATAGTAGTGCGAGGCCCCATACAGTGGAATCTGTACAAGTAAAATTAACAGTTCTATAGTTCAGATCACAGAAGCAATTTAAACACCTAAAAATGGAAGTCACCCCCACACACCTTAGAGGAGGCTGTGGAGGTGATGTTCATTGATATGGGAGATGTCAAGAAACAGGCAGACTGTACCATCCTGTGGGCAGAGGTTGGGAAATCTTTCCCACGCAGTTCTGCTAGCAAACCTCAATTTGCTTGACCTTCTAATAGTTCACTCTGGTCTCTTGTGCAGAGCTGCCAATTGAACCAGTCTATATGGTACCTCCTAGCAGGGGAAGGACAGAGTGTTATCACACAGCATCCTTAAGTCCCACTTTGCAGTCACTTACTAATCTTGGTGAGAAACGGAATCCTTAGGGAAATATAGGCCTTGCTTTATTCCTCAGTTGATAGACTGCAGATGACTATGACCTGTGTACAGTCATGATTGAATGGTTCTAAGATGATACTAGAGACAGATTTGAGATACAAGAGTACAGGATAGCACCTCTCACACCACAACAAAAAGCTCTAGTTTATTTGTCACCAGAATAAAGTTCCAACAGATCCCAGAGACTCAAGGAGGTAATTAAACTGTTTGTAATTTGGGGTTCCTGTGGATATTTGTGTCTTTCCTGAGGAGATGAGCAGGAAGGTTCAGATAAGTGTACAGATATAGGCACAGACATGTGTACATGTAAGTGGGGACCACTTCAGATGAGTAAAGTGTAGAACTTCACTTTATTTAAAATCTTGGCAGGATGTGACAATAAGAATTTGAGGGAAGAACATTTTTCTGGATTGGTCCTGGAAGGCCTGATGGAATATTGTACCATACCTAACTGGGACTAAAGACCTGTGTTTAAGTAACTGAATTCCAGATACAATGTGTGGAAAAGAGCTGTTGGCAAGAAATGAAAGCGGTGAAGATAGGGCAAGTAGAACGGTAATAGGCAATTAGATATCTTGGGATTCCAAGGTATCTGTTCAACAGTACTCATGTCCCTGCATGGTTTTGTGCTTCCACTTATGGAAGGAACCAAAAGACCAAAACCAGGACAGGTGACAACAAGCTAAGGCTAATAAAAAGAACTGAGAAGGAAAAAAAGAGGGAAGGTTTAAGACTCCATGTGGAGCTGATTCCCCCTCAAAGCTAGTGCTCTGCATGAGCCTGATTCCATCTTTTCACTGTGAGGCTGCCTGGCTGTGCTATCAAACAAGACATAACTCAGCTTAACGTGCAGCCTGCAATGAAGGGAGTGGATTAGGCCTCTGGAGATGATGACTAACAAGTTAAAATTAAACTTTTTTTTTTTTTCTTCAGTTGGGCTGCAGTGACCTATTTATACAATTCCTTTCTCACTAGCTAGCTTTTTTTTTTTTTGACATTACAACACATACCTGGCCTCTCTCATCTCTCTAGACTGTCTTCCTGATGTCCTGATCACTCTCTGATCTATTTCTCTATCTGCTGGCTGGATGCTAATATGACATATCCAACCTCTAAAACAAACCATTTATTTTGAAACTTGGCTGTGTCAGAGTATTTGATGCATCAAACATTAAAATGAATATATATTTGGATACTGAGTACATCATGTCTTGATATTAAATTATCTCCTGGAAAGCGGATTGAGTTTTAAACTGGCAGGATGTATGTATTGCTTCCTTGAATCTTGAGCATGAAGCCAGACATGAGAGGAGACTAGGAAGGGTTTTCTATGAAGCAGAGACAGGATTGCTCAAGGGCTATGAGTGTTTTCTTTATATTAATAAATTCTTTTTTGTGCTTAAGGAAAAATATCCTGTCATTCTCTTCAATTATTATGTGACAATAATACATTAATCTTCTATGAGAGATACTTATCCTAGAGATAATATTTAATTAATGTGCAAAGTAGGAAGTTTAAGTGAAAAAGGTACTTTAAAAATCATATATATTTAATAACATTGGCATAGATATTTCAAAGGCCTCTTTTTCTTTTTGATATCTGGGCCATTTGCATACCTACAGTGTAACACCGCCAGCATCTGAAGAAAAATGACAAACTGAGATATACTTTCAGAAAGACAGAGTGTCCATTCAGGGGTAGGACTGTCATTTTTTCCTGCTTGAACTTTCCCTGCTACAGTTCACAGATCAAACCAGGTAAAAAACCACTGCACGACTCTTTGCTGTAGTCTAGGTTCAAACCCAAAGACAGAGAATCCATCCTCCTGCAGGACAACTCCTGCTCCCTGTTCCTGCGGAAGCTTGTGCACCTGTATGCAGAAGGCTATGGTTCTGCATCTGGCTGGTTGTCACCGTGAACACTGCATGCAATACAACTCAATTTCTGGCTTACTATCAAGAGCCCATCAAGTACTTCTGCAGTTTTCTCCTCTTTATGAGAACACTGCTGAGGGAAGACATGTTTTTAATTTTCAAATTCTTCATGAGGTATTGCTAAAACATCTGAACTCCTCATCCTTTTGGATTTTGAAACAAGTACTGACCACACTGCAAACATGGCACCCCCAAATTTCCCTTCATAGCCTGCATCTCCAAGACACAGAGCCTGACAAGAAGGCTGGTGGCCTTCCTTTATTAACGAAGACTCTAAGACAACCTCTAAGAAATTCCAAACCTTCCCAAAACAGCAGCAGTTTTCTCCCAGTGAGTCAAGGATCTCAAACATTCAGCATTTTACACTAACTTCCTCCTTTGAGAGAGTGATCAGGCCATCCTCCCTTGGCCCAGATATCACAGAATCACAGAAACATCCAGGTTGGAAAAGCCGCTCAGGATCACCAAGTCATAGAATCATAGAATGGTAAGGTTGGAAGGG